>JZKD02S1888895.1:177197-193683 GCA_000966675.3 Picea glauca
GAAAATAGAAAATTTTCTAATCAATTTTTATAAGCTCTTTATTTTATGGTTGTTATTACTCAAAAGGAAGATGGCATGGACAATATGATGTTTTGACCGACTCGAAAATTATGCAAAGATATGAAGATGCAATTTTTTTATTTTGATGAAAGCTATGCTACGAGAAGGAGAAAACATTTATCATTCCAATATGCACGATGTTCCAAAATATATTAAACCCATCAATATCAAGATTCTCAAGAAATGAGAAAAAGGTACTAAACACCAATGCACGATTCATGGCCCCCTCAGCCATGACGGGGAAATTTTTTCATAATTTAAGATCAAAAAATGCCAAGAATCATGCAATTTTGCTACTTAAAATGCAAGGATTCCCCCAATATAATATAAAGCAAGAAATTAAATCTTTTTTGTTTCAAAAATTTCACTAAAAGAAATAATGAACTTTCTTAAAACAAAGAAACCCAAACTAAAAGTTCTCTTTTAAAGAGAACTATTCAGAAGAAATCTGATCTTTCCCTAAANAATTCTAAAGAAAACACATGCTTTGTAATTGAAAGACACTCAAAGCAAGAGACTAATCCTTCAAAACCAAACAAAGCAAAAGTGGCTAAAAGAAACTCAAAGGATGTCAAGCAGACTGTAAACAAATCAATATAGGCTCTAAAAGCTCAATTTAGATGATCAAAGAAAAACTGGGCATCAAAAAATGACAAGACCCAATCCAAAAAAATTTACAAACAAGTTCGTAGGCTGGCAGTGTATTACAGTGCAAGAATCAAAGATTCTCATACGCTGAACAAAGGTTGACTGTGAGGGGTTCGCACTGGACTTAACACCAGGGTGCGAACTCAGGTGTTTCTCGTAGGCCACTAAAGGGTACAGTGTGAGAATTCCTGTAAACAAGTAAAAATTTGAAAAAGGACTAAATTTGAGTGAACTTTCAGATCCAGAGAGTCTGGATGGATCTCCCATAGACTCAGAGACCAGAAAAAAAGCGATCAAAGAAAGGGAAACTAAACTAACTAGGAAACAATCTATTCCCCAGTGGAGTCACCAATTTTGTTATCGGACTAATTGGTAGGTGCGGACACTAACATATCTCCCTAGATCCACCTAGATCTAGAACAAAACACACCAAAACATGACGCTTTCCTTAAGTTTTAAATATTGAATTTACTAACTAAAGAGGGATAGGTGACATACCATTTAAATGTCGCTTCCTCTCGCCATCGCCATCCTAGCTTCGTTCCAATGCTCATACAATGATGATCTTGCAAAAGAACGCAACCAACTAAAGTGATAGTAATAACATAAACTCAATATAAACCTATGTATGTGATCAAGGAATCATACAATAAAACACAACAAGCTTTATAGGAAAGAATCATATTAAATGTGAAAGATAGATTACAACCATGGCCTTGATGTCATAAGGTCCCTTCCAACTGTCCTTCGTTCCCCACACACTTTCACTCCAAGAATTCTGAAAGCATAGATCTGATAACATTCACAATCTATATTGACAAAGTGGCTCATCTAGCCAAGCTAAAAATCTCCAAAGCTCAATCCAATCCAAGCTAATCCAAAAATCTCTAAAGCTAACCAAAGCTAACTTTCTCCATGAGAGCTCCTCTCCTTTTATAAGATGAAGAGGATAAGGTGAGGAGGTTAGGATGATCCCACTAAATCATGAAAGCGGGTAAGATCCAAACCATTCGGATGCCACCTCACCATGGAAGTTTATCCTTCTAGAAGATTCAAGAAAACACTCATTTTTCCCACGTGTAAGCATTCTCGTACCGTGCCTATAGAGAAACCTACAAACCTCTCGCAACCCAGCTATGGTGAAACCTGCGAGAATCAGGCATTCTTGCACCCTGCCTATATAGCAACATGCGAACTTCCTTTTTTATAGGGTTTTTACAAAGGAAAATGCAACTTCTTTTCTCAGGAAAAGTTCTTCTCCCGTCTTTCTTTAGGAACTCAAGCCACTGACCCCTCTGAAGGCAATAGACAGGTTTACATCATTAATTGTCATAGGGATGATGAAAATAATGTGTAACAAAAGTCCATCCTCGACAAGGTGAAACAAAATTTTGGAGCCCATGCCGATGGTATTGTGGGATCCTCATAAGGAAATTCCAATGATCTGTTGTCAAATAAATTGCAACAATTTTCAATACAATAGATGACGGCCAACTAGACCTCTAGTTCGGTTGTCCCCCCTACCCAAACATTGGACATAGATAGTGTGTAGTCGATGAGACCAAAGGCCACCTAGCGGCCTGAAGGAAATAAGAAACAATGGAACAAGAAGGTTAAAGTTGAAAAAAAATATAATAACAATGATGGCGAGGGGAAAGGAGAGAAGAGAAAGTCAAAGTATCTGTATAACCTTTTCACGGAAGATAATCTGACTCACTTGTTCCCTCAAATTACGGAGGCTCAAAATCTATTGGTGCAACAACATATCATTGTGTTGAAGAACCCATTTCCACATGGGAAAAAAATGGCTCAAGCCTCAATATATTTGAGTGTGGAAGGGGGAATTTAGGGACCCCCCATGTCTACTGGTAATACCTCGGTCACAGATGTTTACATGTTGAAAGGTGATTCTCATATAGCGACCAGGGCCCGATATTACGGAATGAAGAAATCTTCTGAAAAGAGTAAAGAAGCCACAAACCCACCAGTTCCTCTCTAGATTGAGAAGGTGATGGATGAGACAATGACACGCATCCCCAAAGGTGCATTCAAGAAAGCTTCTCATAATCCTAACATGAGGGTTTCCAAGAATTACTCTGTTATGGAAGATTTGTCATAAACCCCTTGTGTGATGTCCACTTTGGAAGTCCTCCAAAGCTACCCTTCGTAGTGAAAGGCCTTGTTATTCACCTTGGGATTTTCAAAGACTTGTAACCTAGGAGCGATCATTCTTGATCCAACCGACTTGAAACCTCATCTTCCTTACCATGTTTTATTTCAAATAGTAGTGGCTCACACCAAAAAATCTTTTACTCAGAATATCTTATGTATGGTGGTTGATGAGGATGCCTCGACTTGCGTGACATCGTTACAGTGTTGGAAGGCCATTGGCCAACCTGTTTTGTCTCCATCACCTACATTTCTTATGGCATTTGACGGTCATTCATTCCGACCACATGGAATCATTCCTTCCTTCCCCATGCATCTAGGAGGAAAGAATGTGTGTGTCAAACTTGAAGTGGTCGATGTGCCTCTCAACTACAACCTTTTGTTAGGAAGGAGTTGAACCTATGCAATACATGTAGTGGTTTCTACAGTATTTCGGGTCTTGTTGTTTCCACATGAGGGTCGAATTGTGACCATTGACCAGTTGTCTTTCTCCCTTTGTAACCCTTCATCAGGGGAATCCACGGTGTTGATGACTGATAATCCTTAGCCCGACACCGTCAATGTAGGGGTTGTTTTGTGTCCATCACTAATGGGTACTTTTGATTACCTGCCTCCTTCTGGCGATGTAAAGCTTATATCGGTTGCCCCCAACTAGCCCAAGGATGAAAGTTTTCAGTTGTATTCATTTTGAATGACTTAATTTCACCATTTGTGTACTCTTCCTTCCCCATTGGCCTCGATGGAAGGGACAGGGAACTATGGAAGGGCCACGCCCTTGTCTGCGGCAGAAGTTGCATACAAGATTGTCTAGCAGGCTTCGGACGACCCTAATCCGACTCCTGTATAGGAGTTAGATCAAGTTCTCAAGCCTATTTGGGCTCAAGGTTCTCTTGCCACTACAGATTCTTTAGACCTGGTCTTTCCCTTAGATGAGGTGATTCTTGAGGCATTGACTAGTCTAGAAAGACCCTGGGATGATCTGCATCATAGATCTTACTTCTTCCCAAAGTTAAGGAGAATAGAGGTAGGTGAATTTGTTTTGACTATGACTGGAGATAGGTGTTGTCCTATTAATCCTCTGTCTATGCACACAGTTTAGGCCAAGGGTGATATGGTGAGTATCATTGAAATGATACCCATATATATCTCCAGAACCCCTGGCATCGTGGAGAATGTTTTCATCAGAGAGGACCACTCCCCTAAAGAGATTCAAATTTATACAGAGTTGTTTAAGGAATTCCACAACGTTTTTTCCTGGTATTACAAGGAAATGTCAGGCATAAACCCAATAATCATCAAACATGAGATAACAAATTATTCTGATGCCAAGTTGGTCCAACAAAAGATTGTCAGGTGAATCCTCGGAAAGAGACAACGATTAAAGCTAAAGTAGAGAAACTACTTAAATCAGGTTTTATCTACCCCATCTAGTTGACGGAATGGGTGTCAAAACCCATTCTGGTTAACAAGAAACAAGGTATTATTCACATGTGCATGGACTTTCATGACTTAACAAGGCCTGTCCGAAAGAAAATTTTCCCACCCCATTCATCGATCAGATTGTCGATGAATGTGAAGGTTGTGAGGTCTTTTCATTCATGGATGGTTTTTCGGGATATAACCAGATTCGGATCAAACTCGAATACCATCATAATAAATATTTTATTTTTCCTTGGGGCTCATTCTCTTATCGTAAAATGCCTTTTTTTCCTGAAGAATGATGGAGCCACATTTCAGCAGGCCATTTCCTTTGATTTATGTGACCTTAGACATATAGTCGAGGATTATCTTGATGATCTAGCATCATGCTCTCGCAAGGGATTTGATCATCCCACACAAATTTGAATAATATTGAACGATGTTTCTACTATAGGATTCGCTTGAATCCTAACAAGTGTAGTTTATGCGTGACGTCAGGTCGTCTCTTAGGTTTCATTGTTTCGACAACAGGGATCATGGTCGATCCTATTAAGGTTGATGCGATAGTTCAGTTGCATTTTTTCGTGAACTACAATGAGATGACTAAATGGTTTATGCATATATTGAAAAGGGGAGTCCCTTTATGTTGGGATGACACCGCTCAATGCTCTTTTGAAGTGTTGAAAAGTGCCCTTATGTTTGCCCCTCTGCTCTAGCCTCCCGATTATAATAGAGATTTATTTTTTTACTTTTCCACTGGAGAGTTGACCATCGGCATGGTATTGGTTCAAGAGGATGATCTACTTGAGGAACATTTTATTTATTACTTGAGTTGAGGCCTGGTTGGGACAAAACTCAACTATTTCCATGTTGAGAAGCTTGCTTTGGCAGTGATGCAGAAGCATATCCTTCAAATTCAAAGAAGAAAGTGTGGAGGCAGGGATATGAAATCTTAGCATGATAGAATTTCAAATCAACATTTAACTCATAAACAGAACGAGTCGTTGAGATAGTTTGGAAACAACATTTTTAAATATATCTTGTTTGTAAAGTCTTGTACGACTGTAAGGAGTTGCAGATAGAGAGTGCAAGCCCTTATCTGGTAATAACTGATAGTTATTGTAGCAGGAAAAATTAGTTAACTACTAGAAACTAATAGGATAGGTTGCAAACATGACGGAGAAGAGCTCGAGAAGCCACTCCTTAGATATATTTTTTGTTGTATTATAAAAGGGTAGTAGAGTCAAAGTAGAGGAGAGTAGAAGATAGGCAAAGAAGAAAGATGCAGTGAAGAACTGTAATACTATGTAATTTATTTCATGGATGAATACAACAGACATAATTCTTCCAATTCTTTGGAAAATGTTCATTTTGAGGTATGATGGAATGAATGATGCATTCTGTGTGTGTTTTAGTTCATTTCATTTATGTATGATTGTTTATGGCTGATCATATGAAATTGTGATGAACTAGATAAGTTTCAAACGTTTCTCTTACGAGAACTCGTATGAAAGGAGTGCATATCGTATGCAAGGAGTGCATCAACAAAGTCTTGAATTGACTCAAAAGAGTTCAGAAGGAACAACGGGAACTTAGACCAAGTGCAAGGAGTGAACAGAGTCAAGGAGTGACCAAGTGTCGAAGAACCAGAATAGAGAAGCACAAGGAGAGCGGGAAGAATTTATTTCAAAGAAATCCTTCGATCTGAGTTTGTCGAGATCCCAGGAATGCAAGGAGTGCATGGGAGCTCAAAATCCTCAAGGGGATCAAGCTCAGAAGGGATAGCGATGAGAAATATTCAAAAGGAGTGAAGCTTCAAAGACTTCACGAATTATCTACCTAGATATGTCCAAGAGGGAGTAGGATCATTCTAGATCATTGGATCTAGGTAAATTGCATGAGTTTTAAGTCTCTTGGTGCATACAGGAGAGAGGACTACTGAAGTCCTGAAGTCCCAAACTGATTAGGGATCGTTCATCATCAAAAGGGAAAATTGGCATAATATCTACAACTCCGGAGCAGAAACACTTTGGAAGTTTCGTAGACAAGGGGGAGGCAAAATCACCAAAGAACTGAAGAAGATCCTAACCATTGGTCACCAGGAGGTACGTGGCAACATATCAAATAATTTCGGTGAAAATGATCAGAAGGAAAGTGCACAGGATTTGAACCTCTTGAAGCCTGAATAGTCAAAGTGAACTGTATCCATCAGATTTAGAAGGACACGTGGCAAAGATCCATGGACTTTAGGTGAAAACGCTCAGAACGTGAGTGTGCAGGAGTTGAAACTCCCAAAGCCTAAAGAGTCGAAGTGAAGAAAAACCATCAGTATGTGAGGGATACATGTCTACATATCGTCGAATTCGGGTGGAAGTACTTGGAGAGGAAGCAAGTTCGGAGAGTTTGAAACTCCCGAAGCCTGAAGAGACGAAGCTAATCATAGTCATCGATTTGTGAGAGACATGCATCGATATATCATGAACATTGGGTGAAATAATTCTGGGAGAAAACGAAGGCAGGATTCGAAACTCTCAAAGCTTGAATTGCCAAAGAAAACCATGACCCTTGATTTGAAAGGGACATGCGTCAATAGCTTGTGGAAATATGGGAGAGCATGCTCCAGAGAGAAAGAAGGAAAGGAGGAAGATCTCAGCCATCGATAAACATGCACTGACCAAGATCACAATATCAATGGTCACGCTTAATTGTGGGGACAGAAAGTGTTCGGACTTTAAAAATCTGACAGTGGGCTACAATTGAAACCACGGTATTTCCAAAAGGATACATGAAAATTGGTAGTGAATTGCCGATAGAAAATTAGTGTGGTCTCAAATCACTCTTGGTCACCCCGCAATCATGTGCTTACATGAGATCATAGCCCAAGGTCACATGTAGGAAGGGGCTAATGGAAAAGGAGCTAGCACCTGAAACTTGATAGTTTAGCGGCGCGAATGGAGAGGTTGCAAGTGTCATAGAACCTGCACCAAAAATCCGAAAGGATATGTGTTCAATTACAAAGTGAGACCAACAAGGTTTCAGTAGAGAGACGATTTGGCTCAGAGAATCAAATATCCTTGACCGAGAGGTTGTGTAGCACGAAGGAGAGTAGGGGGGTTGCATCAGGTGGTATCATAACTATTGAATTTTTTTGCAGACAACAAACAAAGGAGAAATGAATTAAATTGATATCATCAGTAGTATCAAGAGTTGATTATGTTTATAGACATCAGAAGGTGAACTAGTGTAATCATGCCACTCAGAAGGCACAGAGAGAATCCAAAAATGGAAGAAGAAATGAGGTGACTCAAAATGAGACTAGATGCCATGGAAACATCGCAGAGGAGAGCACCAGACACTGGAGATATCAGTGAAGCTGAAAGAAAAGAGATATAGGTCGAAGAAGATGTAGCAGAGGATGTTGCAGAAGACTGCTTATTGAAATTTGTTTCAAGGATAGGAGCCAGAGAAAAAATAGAGGTGCCAATGTATGAAGGCAATTTAGAAGTTGAAGAATTGTTGGATTGGGTACGTGTTATGGACAAGTACTTCGATTAGGAAGATATATAAGAAGATAATATTTTGAAGCATGTAGTGACAAGACTGAAGGGTCATGCAACACTATGGTGGGATGAACTGCAAGTCGATCGCAGATGCAAGGGCAGGCCGAAAATTAAAAGCTGGGATAGGATGGTAGCCAAACTAAAAGAAAAATTTATCCCAAAGGACTATCAAATCAATATGTTTAGGAGATTGCAGAAACTGAGACAAAAAATATTATCAGTGAAGGAGTACACTAAGGAATTTTACAGACTAAACATCAAGGTTGGACAGAAAGAGAATGATGATGAAAAAACAACCAGGTATATCATTGGACTAAGATATTAAATACAATAGGAAATCAGCATGATGTTTGTTAGTAAAGTCGAGGATTCTTATCAAGAATCCTTGAAAGATGAAGAGAAATTGGCCAGAAAACAAAGCCAACGAAACAAAGGAGGAAATTCAAGCAGAGGTAAGGGAACCAACAAATATAAGTTCAAGAAACCAAAGCATGAAGTGGGAAAAAAACATAGTCACCCGGAAAAAGGTGGAAGTTCTAAGGAAGGACAACATGGAGGAAGAATCTCTTTTCTTAGAGGAAGAGGAAGAGTCATAGGAGGTGAAATGAGGTGTTATGCATGTGGAAATACAGGGCACATGTATTTGGAATGACTAGAGAAGAAAAAATACATTAGAGGAGGATAAGCACACATTTCTGAAGCACAAAAGCATGTGGAAGCAAAAGCAACAGAAGGAGGAAAGAACCTCATGATGAGGAAAGTTATTCTTAAATCAAAAAAGGAGGTAGAAGAACCAGTTCATTGAACAAGTCTGTTCAGAACTTCTTGCAAGACAAAATACAGAGTTTGCAAGGTGATCATAGATAGTGGGAGAACTGATAATCTAGTATCCATAGATATAGTGGAGAAACTGGAGCTGAAGAAAATTGCACATCAAAACCCGTACAAGGTATCATGGTTGTAGAAAGGACATCAAGTAATGGTAAGTCAACAATGGCAAGTTGAATTTAAAATAGGAGGTTATAGGGATGAAATATTATGTGATGTAATTCCTATGGGTGTTTGTTATATTTTATTGGGGAGACCATGGTAGTTTGATAGAAAATGTATTCATGATGGGAGGAAGAATAATTGTACCTTAGAAAAGAATGGTAGGACACATATGTTGTTTCCAATAGAAGCCAAAGAGAAAAATAAGGAAGCTAGTTCAAGCATACTTCTCATGAGTGGGAAGGAAGTCTTGAGTGAAGTCAAGAAGGAGTAGGAGATGTAGTTTGATATAGTGAGGAAGCCCAGAGTTATCCTTACAAACACTTATATGGAATATTTTCCTGAAGAAATCCAGGAACTTTTAGAAAATTTTGCTGACATAGTAGTGGATGAGTTACCTCACTCATTGCCACCCATTAGAAGTATAAGCCATCATAATGACCTTATTCCAGAAGCTAGTTTACCAAACAAAGTAGCTTATAGGTTGACACCTAGAGAGAATGAGGAAGTCAAATATCAAGTCCAAGAGTTATTGGATAAAGGTTTAGTCAGGGAAAGCCTAATCCCATGCGTAGTACCAACTGTGTTGAGTCCAAATAATGATGGAGGATGGAGACTGTGTATAGATTCCAAAGCCATCAATAAGATCACCATTAGGTATACATTTACTTTACCCGGAATGGATGATTTATTGTATTGTTTGAGTGGAGCAAGCTATTTTTCCAAGATAGACTCGAAGAGTGTATATAATCAAATAAGGATGAGAGAGGGAGATGAATAGAAGACAACATTCAAGACAAATGAAGGTTTGTTTGAATTGTTGGTCATGCCATTTGGGTTGACAAATGCCCCAAGCACATTTATGAGATTAATGAATGAAGTATTGAAGGACTTCATAGGCAAATTTTTCATAGTGTATCTGGATGACACACTAATATTTAGTAAGACAAAGGGAGAGCACTTAAAACATTTGAAATTAGTGATGAGAAAGTTGCAGCAAGAAAAATTGCTGATAAATCTGAAGAAAATCTCTTTTATGAAGACAAAGCTCATATACTTGGGTTTTGTGATCTCTTCAAATGAATTGAAGATGGATCCAAAAAAGGTGAGAGCAATCAAAGAATGGCCATCTTTAAGAAGCATATTTGAGGTAAGAAGTTTACATGGGTTAGCAAGTTTTTATAGAAAGTTTATCATAAATTTCAGTGGCATATGAACACCCATGCTAGACACTATGAAGAAGAAAAACAAGTCTTTTTATTGGATAGAGGAAGATGAAAAAAGTTTCAAAGTGTTAAAGGAGAAGATCATAGAACAACCAATTCTGGTCTTACCATATTTTGGAAAAACATTTCAAGTGAGATGTGATGCAAGTGGAGTAGCTATTAAAGCATTATTGAGTCAGGATAATAGGCCAGTTGCTTATTTCAGTGAGAAGTTGAATGACACCAAGAAGAATTATTCCACATATGAAAAATAATTTTATGTAGTGATTCAATCTTTAAAGAAGTGGAGGGACTATCTAATTCCTAAAGAATTTGTCTTGTACAATGATAATCAGGCTTTGCGGTTTATTACTAGGCAAGAAAAGTTGAATCAGAGACATGCTAAATGGGTATAATTTATGCAGAATTTTACTTTTGTTATTAAACATATTGTTGCAATTGCTAACAAAGTTGCAGATGCTTTGAGCACGAGGACTTTGATTGTACATGAATTCCAAGTGGAGACCTTAGGGTTTGAACACATCAAGGAAATGTATTGAGAAAATCCATATTTTAAGGAGGCTTATGAGGCATGTAAGAATCATTTGTTGGGAGACAGAAGACCATGGAAAGACTATTTGATCCAGGATGGATTATTGTTCAAAGGGAGCCAACTATGCATACCAATATTCCCAATGAGATATAAACTGTTGAAAGAGAAACACAATGGAGGTTTAGCTAGACATTTTGGTCATGATAAGACATTTTCACAGCTGAGCAATTCATACTATTGGAAGAGCATGAGGGAAGAGGTGAAAAATTTTGTGAACAAATGTAGAATTTTATAATATGCAAAAGGAAGACAATAGAACCTTGGTTTGTATCAGCCATTTCCAATTCCAAAAAGGCCATGGGATGCAATCAGTATGGATTTTATATTGGGATTGCCTAGAACCCAGAAAGAGAGTGATTCCATATTTGTTGTGGTGGATAGATTTTCAAAGATGGAACATTTCATACCATGCTAGAAAACAAATGATGCTACACACATAGCCAATTTTTTTTCTAGAGAAGTGGTGCGACTACATGGATTGCCTAGGATCATAGTCTCAAACAGAGATACAAAATTTGTAGCACACTTTTGGAGAACTCTATGGAAGAGGCTAGGGACAAAATTTACCTTTATTTCAACATATCACCCTCAAACAGATGGAGAGAATGAAGTAGTAAACATGAGTCTGGGAAAATTGTTAAGAAGTTTAGTCACTAAGCAAGGCCGTCAATGGGATCAGATTCTGGCACAAGAAGAATTTTCATTTAACAATTCAGTGAACAGGAGCACTGGAAAAAGTCCATTTGAAATTGTGTATGGTATACAACCAAGAGAGATTACAGAGTTGAGAGATCTTAATCAATATGAATCCAGAGGTGCTAGCACATAATATTTTGCAATGGAAATGTAGAAACTCCATGATAGAGTCAGAGAGAAGCTACAGGGCAACAACCTGAAATATAAGAAAAAAGTTTATCAGAAGAGGGGAGAAGTTCAATTCGAAGTAGGAGATGAAGTTTTAGCTCATTTTAGAAAAGAAAATAACAAGTTGAAGATGAAGAAAATAGGATCATGCAGGATTCTCAGGAAATTTGCAGCCAATGCTTATGAAATTGAATAAACAGAAAATGTTGGGATATCACTGATATTAAATGTTGCAGACTTGTATCCTTACAAGAGAGATGATGTAGGAGAATCAAATGATCAAAAATAAGTTCAGTGGGAAGAACAAATGCCCACATCATAAAAACCTCAGATGTAGAAAATCATAGAATAGAGAGCTGGAAAGAAGACCAGGAGGAATAAATATCCTGAATACTTAGTGAAGTGGAAACATCATCCAGTGGAAGATTCAAGTTGGGTCACTAAACCTAATATTTTGAAGCATGGAAAAATAGTACAGGAGCTCATGGACAAGAGTCCATGAATATTTTATCCAGAGGAGTATGATGTCAGAGCATTGCCTTCAAAGTCAAAGAAGCAAGCATGGAGGAAGGGATATGACATCTCATCATGACAGAATTTGAAATCAACATTTAACTCAGAAATAGAATGAGCTATTGAGATATTTTGGAAACAACGTTTTTAAATATATCTTGTTTGTAAAGTCTTGTACGACTGTAAGGAGTTGTAGATAGAAAGTAGAGGCCTTATCTGGTAATAACTGATAGTTATTGTAATAGGACAAAGTAGGTAACCACTAGAAACTGATAGGTATGTTGCAGACAGGACGAAGAAGATATCGAGGAGCCACTCCTTAGATATATTTGTTGTTGTATTGTAAAAGGTTAATAGAGACAGAGTAGAGGAGAGTAGAATATAGGAAAAGAAGAAATATGTAGTGAAGAACTATAATACTATGTAATTTATTTCATGGATGAATAGAACAGACATAATTGTTCCAATTCCTTGCACAATGTTCATTTTGAAGTGTGATTGAATGAATGATGCATTCTATGTGTGTTTTAGTTCATTTCCTTTATGTATGATTGTTTATGGTTGATTATATGAAATTGTGATGATCTGGATAAGTTTCAATCATTTCTCTTTTGAGAAATCGTATGCAAGAAGTGCATATCATATAGAAGGAGTGCATCAATAGAGTCTTGAATTGAATCAGAAGAGTTCAGAAGGAATGACGGGAACTTAGACCAAGTGCAAGGAGTGCACAGAGTCAAGGAGCAACCAAGTCTCTAAGAACCAAAACAAAGAAGCACAAGGAATGTGGGTAGAATTTATTTCGAAGAAATCCCTTGATCTGAGTTTGTCAAGATCCCAGAAATGCAAGGAGTGCATGGGAGATCAAAATCCTCAAGGGGATCAATATCAGAAGGGATAGTGAAGAGAAATATTCAAAAGGAGTGAAGCTCCAAAGATTTCAGAAATTATCGGTCTAGATCCATTCAAGAGGGAGCAGGATCATTCCAGATCATTGGATATTGGAAAAGCGTGTGAGTTTTAAGTCTCATGGTGCATACAGGAGAGTTGACTACCAAAGTCCCGAAGTGCTTAGGGACCATTCATCGTCAAGAGGGACAGGTGGCGTAACATATACAACTATAGAGTGGAAACACTTTGGAAGTTTTGTAGACAAGGGGGAGGATAAATCGCCGAAGAACCGAAGTAGATCCTAACAATTGGTCACCAAGAGGTATGTGTCAACAGATCATATACTTTGGGTGAAAATTCTCAGAAGGTGAGTGTGTAGGAGTTGAACCTCTCGAAGCCCAAATAACCAAAGTGAATTGTAGCCACCAAATTCAGAAGGACACATGACAGAGATCCATGGAATTTGAGTGAAAATGATCAGAAAGTGAGTGTGCAGGAGTTGAAATTATAGAAGCCCGAAGAGACAAAGTGAAGCACAACCATCGATCTGTGAGGGATACGTGTTGACAGATTGTCGAACTCGGGTGGAGGTACTTGGAGAGGAAGCAAGTTTGGAGAGTTTGAAACTCCTGAACCCCAAAGAGACAAAGTGAAGCAAAACCATCAATCTGTGAGGGATACGTGTTGACAGATCATCGAACTCGGGTGGAGTTACTTGGAGAGGAAGCAATTTTGGAGAGTTTGAAATTCCTGAAGCTTGAAGAGTCGAAGCTAATCATAGTCGTCAATCTGCAGGAGACACGCATTGAAATATCATGAACTCTAGGTGAAAGTATTCCGAGAGAAAGAGAAGGAAGGAGTTGAAAATCCTGAAGCCCAGATTGTTGAATAAAATCACGACCATTGATTTGAAAGGGACAAACGTCAATAGCTCATGGAAATATAGGAGAGCATGCTCTGGAGAGAAGTAAGGAAAGGAGGTAGATCTCATCCATCGGTCAAGAGGCATCGACCAAGATCACAATATCAATAGTCACACTTAATTGTGGGGACAGAAAGTGCTTGGACTTTAAAAATCTGAGAGCGGGTCGCAATCGAAACCACGGTATTGCCAAAGGGATGCGTGGCAATTAGTACTAAATTGTGGGGAGAAAATTAGTGTGGTATCAAACCACTCTTTTCCACCCCACAATCACGTGCTTACATGAGGTCATAGCTCAAGGTCACATGTAGGAAGGGGCTAATGGAAAAGGAGCTAGTGCTTGAAACCCTATAGTTCAACAGCATGAAAGGAGAAGTTGCGGGTGTCATAGAAACTACACCAAAACATCCAAAGGGACTCTGTTCAATTACAAAGTGAGACCATCAAGATTTCAAAAAATATCCTACTTGGCTCAGAGAATCGAAGATCCTTGACCAGGAGGTCGCATAGCCTGAAGGAGAGTAGGGGGACTACATCAGGAAGTAGTGCATGTTGTCCAATGGTTTTGTCACTACATTCTGCTTCGCAAGACCACCTTCATTGTCTTTTTGAATCCTTTTCAATATATGTTGACACGATGAGTCATTGGCGTAAAGATCAGTAGATGGATTGTAATCCTCCAGTAATTTGACTTGGATTTTCTTTCCGTGAAATCCAAAAGGTCGTTTGGTATATGCGGAACTTACTTCGAAACTTCCGGTCGAATCTAGTGATGTCATGCCTGAAGAATCACCTACCAAAGGAGATCTTTTTTTAATCACATCTTTGGACCACTAGTATGGAGATATACTAGTCTATATCCATAGTTTTAAGTGCCCTGATTCTGATTCCCATGATGAGCGTTGACAAACTTGCCATTAGGCACAATACTATCTCATACTCGATGACACCTTGTATTATTGAGGTGTATATTGCATTCTTTATCAATTCCTTATACATGAGGAAGAAGAGATCATTCTGAATGACTACCACACTAGAGCATGTGGTGGTCATTTGTATGGGTTGGAAACAACCCAAAATATTCTACATGCCAGTTAATTTTGGCCTACGTTAATCAAAGATTGTGTTGAGTCGATCAAGAAGTGCCACCCATGTCAGATATTCTCTCGGAATACGCGGGAACATCCTTCTCCCATTTTTCCTGCCATTTTTGTTGGTCCTTTGAATAAGTGGGGGATTGACTTCACTGCATGTCACCCGACTTCATCTAGGGGGAATCATTATATCAACGTAGAGGTATACTACTTCACAAAGTGGGTCGAGGCTATGCCAAAATTTAACAATGATGGAGAAACAATGACTCTTTTCATTTTTAAGAAGATAGTAGCAAGGTTTGACATCCCAAAGGAGATTTTCATTGACCATGGTAGTCACTTCCAAAACAAAATGATGACCGAGTTAACATCAAATCTTGGGTTGAGGCAATAAAATTCATCACCCTACTACCCACAAGTGAACGGTCAGGTAGAGGCTGTGAATAAGTCTCTCAAGACTATTCTTCAGTGGATGATCAATTATACCAAGTAAAATTGGCATTGGATGTTGTACTCAACGTTATGGGCCTATCGAATGTCTGTAAATACTGCCACAGTTTTCTCACCTTTTCAACTCGTATACGGGCTGGAAGCAGTCTTGCCTATTGAGTTCCAGATCACATATTTATAGTTGGAAGTGGAATTACTACCAGACACTTCATCACTTGAGGAACATCTATTATATCTTGAGCAGCTCGATGAGTAGCATCATGATGCATCCTCAACCAATGAGGCTCATAAGAAACGAATCAAGTTTCAATATGATCGTTTTGTCCGTCCTTGGATTTTCTATGAAGGTGATCTTGTACTAGTCTATGATAAAGACAAGGATCCTCTAGGGGTAGGCAAGTTCAAACCCATGTGGTTCGGACCTTTCATCATGAAAGAGGTCTTAAAGAAGGGCGCTTACCATCTGGTTGACTTTGAGGGAAATTCCTTGGCAGAGCCTAGAAATGGGCTCTACCTCAAGAAGTATTACACTTAGGTTGGTCGCCTGGGTGACTTCTTGTACATATGTATAATTCTTATACAATTTTTTGTCTTTTTTTGTTTTATGGATGTGTCATTATTTATGTCATATTTTTCACTATGGTAGATGTCAAGTGAATCAGAGGTGTTCTTTAGGTTCGCGGATGGTGCTAGTTGACACACTCAGAGGCTTTCTTCTGCAGCTTGGGTGATTTTTGCACCTGAAGGCCAGTTGGTATCTTTTGGAGGTATTTGTCTAGCTGACACTTCATGACACTTTGTCGCATGGCATTTCTCACCTCTAGGTCTACTTATATTCTTAGCTAGTTGTGTCCCAGTTAAATGGAGTTTACTACATTTATGATCCTACTTTGCACCGATGTTTCCTTAGGGTACGTCTCTTAGAATGTTACATTGATTAAATTATGCATATCCATGTTCCTAGGAGATTAAATCAAATGAAAGATACCCTATCTAATCAAGCATTAGATTGGCATGTTGCACACACATACACATGTACATACATTTGTAAAAAGTGTGATCCATAAGATGAATAAAGATGCAAATAT
>JZKD02S1888895.1:202081-272037 GCA_000966675.3 Picea glauca
CTACTAATCTTTGTTTAAAAAATTTCATTTGTAGATAAACTCTATGAGATGCAACAGGAGTATCAAAAAGCTTCTTTAATAGATTCCAAGCAGACCATGCATCTTTGGAATTCTCAATATGAACAAACATGTGTTCAGTTACAGAAGAACGTAGCAAAGAAAGTTCTTTTTCATATTTCAAATTCCATTTTTCTAAAGAAGTAGCATCGATTGGCTTAGTTGGAGTAGTATCACCATCAAAAATATCATGCCATAATTCTTTATAGATCAAAGTGTTCTACAAGTGCCGACTCCAAGATTTGTAATTCTTGGGTCCATCTAACTTATATGATTCTGTGAATAGATTGATTAATTTAGACATGATGTTTCTTGCAATATTTTCAAGTGAATAATCCACAAAACTCCAAAAGAAAAACACAAGGCACCAGAAAGAAAGAGTACACAATCTATGAAAAAATAGTACTTTTAAGGGCTTGTCCTTGACCCTTTAAAAGTCTCATTGGAAATGGAGTTTGAGAGAGTATTTTACTGGACTCTTCTCAATTTCTGAGCGTTCAAGACTACAATCAAATATTTCAAAGTTTGACCCATTTTACAAGATAGATAGCCTTTTACAAGTAATAAAATGTGACCCCCCTTGAACTAAAGTCATCAATGACTTAAAATATTACAACTAAAATGTCTAAAAATAAAAAAACAAAACTCTGTAATCTTAAGATCAAAGTTTAAAATTGTTATAACTCCACATATTTATGTTAAAAATATTTCCATTCCTTCATTTTGTCCTTCATCTGATCCTCAATACTGTCCTCAATACAGTCCTCAATACGGTCCTCAATATGAACAAATATTTTATGCAACGATTTTTAATAATAAAAAATATCAGTTCAAAAAATTCCCATCAAAATCGCGCAAAAGGGGCTTCAAAACGAGGACACACAACAATTATATGACATGCAAAAGAGGTCGAAGTGGCTAAAATCACACCAATGGATTCATGTGAAAGAGAAATAACTTCCACGCAGGGTCTTTGATCGCTTGATCCAATGACTGTTCGATCCAATGGTTGTTCAATCCAATAACTATACTGATCTCAGCAACTACACTAGAGTTTGTTCGATCCTTTTTTAGAGCCAAACAGATAAAATGTGCGACGAATTTATAAAGTGGAGCATAGATCAGTGCAGGATATCGCCAGATAATGTCAATCATCAATCTAAGGGTTTCTTTTCCTTCTTTAAGTTTGAGTTACCAGATCCGATCCACACAAATTTGCGAGTTGATGTGTTAGGCAGGTGAAAAACTTAATAACTGAGTGTTGGGTAGGTGAAAGACTGGTCAGATCTGTAACATTGGGTGGATCTGAAATCAAAGTTTGAAGGCAACAAATTCCTTTGTCATTTTTGTTGTTTCTTGCAGGAACTACGAGAGCCAAAGTTGCATGAGCAAAGCTCCAATGGAAATTATCTTTAGCTTTGTTTTTGTTGTTTCCTGCATACTAGGGATGTTTCTCGAGATTTCCAGAGGGATTTCTTCTTCATAGGTACCATATCCAATCCAGAGATTCAATCTGATGACCTTCTACTAAATTAAGATGTAATTCATGATCTGGTTCTTGATACAGTCCTTGAAATGGACCTTGATACACAACTCAATACAATCATTGATATAAACCAGATATGAAAACTAAAAAACAATATAGGATATACAGCTCTGAAATTAAATTGCCATATTTATGAATAGATATGAAGCAATTTTTACAAATGATCCCTTTTAATAAAATAGAAATGGATCTATGAGATCTAAAGAAAAAATGCAAGTGTACACTTTTATCTTACCCGATCTCTTAGATTTACAGGAAAGAAATCTTCTATTTAATTAAATCTACAAACATGAAAGTTGCAGATCTACAAGTTTACAACTCAAAAATATGATTCAATCAATTATTAAAAAAATTGATCGTTGCAATCACAATAACAATTTTCCTTATTTTAAAACAACAACATATTACTTCAGTATTGTTTCCCTTGAGTTTGAAGAGATCTGTGTTGATGTCAAGAATTCTTCCTTGCTTCCTCAATCCATCAACAATTCTCTTCCATCACCAATTTTCACTATGGCTCTGATACCATGTTGACAAAGTGTCCTCAGACACATAATTTTATTAATAAGGAAAAAGTGATTACAATCTGAAGTGAGAACTCATAATCTACTCCTTAACCTCACTTGAAGAAGGAGCTAGTTTATATAGCTCAAGTCTAAACTAAAAATTAGGAGAAAAACCAATCAAATAATCACATGAGTATGATAGGTGTCCTTTACATAGAATCTAAGTGTCCTTATCCTAACAAACCAGAATAAATTAATTTCTAAAAACATTTACATTAGAAAATACTTAGACTATAGAACTTTAGGATTATGAGGCTAACACATCTTCAATCTAGACAACAGGTTCCTCATCACATTTTGGTCGAGTCTCTAGCCACTATTGGACACCAATCTTACTAAATTCATTTCTTTCCACCCCCAAATAGATGGAAAAACAAAGGTCTTCAATCGGATGATCGTGCACATCCTACGCATGTACAACTCTAAGCATCCACGTACATAGGTTGAGAGTCTCCCATATTTTCAACATAGTTACAATAGGGCTCTCCATAGCTCCATCGACCATAGCCCATTTCAGGTGGGGCTGGAATTCCAACCCTTGGGTCCCATTGATGTTGTACTAATGCTTTCCACCACATAGATCGACTCTACCCATGTTTTTTCTAAGACCGACAAAGCCATCAGATTCATTGAGTGGATTCAACACATCCTCCAATAGGTCCAAGAGATTTTGCAGAAATCCAATGCTAAGTACAAACAACACCATGATCAACATAGGTTACCGCACCAGTGTTAGGTTGGAGACAAATTCTAGTTACATTTGCAGAAGGAGTGTCTCACAGATCCCCATTGGAAGATTTTCCCACTTCGCTATGGTCTTACACTATCACCAAGGTTGTGGATAGAAATGGTTTTGAGCTCAACACTCCACCCTTCCTTGGCTTGCACCCAGTGTTCATTGTGGACCTCCTTTGACCATATTTTCCACCATTATTGGACACCTCAGATATCACAAAACAACCGACACCAACAGAGCTCAAACCTGACTACATGGAACGAGCATCCATTGATCAGATAGTGGACACACAGGTCAAGGGAACTCACCAACAAAGGATCCAAATTTATCGGGTTGTCAAGGCAGGGACACTCCTACACCAAGGTAACTGGCTCACCCAAGGCCAAATCCAGCAAACGTTTCCCCACCTAATGGGGGAACTCAATGTAATGGATACCATTACTTCCTAAGGTTGGAGGATTGATCCAGGTGGATATCGGTGGCCACCCACCTATTCCAAATGGCTCCTCTTATTCATTTTTAGTTCAAAATTTTCTTTTGTACTTCTTTGTAATTGTGGGTTCTACACTTATGGGGATGTATGAAGCCATACACATATTCCAGGTCGATACTGGTGGCCTCTCACCTAATCCAACTGGCTTATTTTGTATGTTTTCATGTCAGCACATATCGGTGTACTTCCAGATCCGTTTTGGATCCCTAAACAATATTTTTTTGGTTCACCACAGTCATACTATAGACGGAGTAAGAGTTTGACAACATAATGTGTATTTCTCTTAAATACCTTTCCATCGGGCTATCACGTGCCTAAAACAAAGGTCGTATGAAAACATTATGACCACGACAAGTTGAGGTACCAACTTACCCATAGGGGCACACATGAATTTTGGCGTTTCACCTCCTAGGGTTAGGTTTTTGGATGTCTAGGGTTTTTTCATTCATGAGTAATATAAAAAGGCATATGGATCCTCATTGTAATCATTCTTCTCAGACAGATGCACGTAGCAGCCACATCTCTTCTCAGAGATAGCTATCACCATTAGAGCAAGTGTTTCAATTCTGTAATTTTACAGTTTCAGCCTATTTCATTTATTCAATAGAAGATATTGCTCACTGGATATCTGTGTGGTTCTTAAAACCTCTTTGTTTATTGTATTCAGTCTATTAATGAATTCGTTCCACTCCTAAATCTGAATCAGGGACTCCCTAAAGAGCATGGTTTGTTGTCTTTCAAGCTCGTTTAAATTTTGAAATCAACATTTAATGATATTTTGTTTAATATTTTCGATCTCATATGGACTATGTTAATGCTCTGTAATTTCTCAGGCTGAGGGAGAAATTGATAAAGGTAACCATTTCAACCACTTGGAGTCTTGGATCTATCCCTCCAAGACTCAGAGAGGGCTCTCTCTATATGATTTAGCTTGGTTTAGAATAGGATATTGGGCTAGTTATGATGGATCAGGATTTGGTTTTTTAAATGGTTTGGTTGGAGCATGAGAGGAGGAGTCATTGGGTGATGGGGTCTGTGCTTGAATATATGACTCACTCTCAGATCTAGACAAATATCTTACACAGGGAAAGGTAATGGAAATGTTGGATTGAATCAAGTTTTAATGGTGTCAAATGAGGAAAAAGTCAAGAAAAGGACCATTTAAGAATTCCTAAACTGAGCTTTTAGAAGAGAAACATAAAGATTACCAAAATATCAGATGCAAAGTATTTCACCAATAAATTATGCTCTATTACTATCCTTTGACAATAAGAATTTGAAAACAAGTGGTATGATAACTGAAAAACACTTAACAGAGAAAAGGAAATGCCACCAACACCTCCACACAAGAATCCTATCAACAGCTTGCCTATTACTGATCGATCATTTGAGATTACAGAAAAACATTTCTGGAATGGCAAGGCCCATGGTCTAGAAAAAAGAATCAACTTCCTTCCCAGGTCAAACCTCTTTCATCTTTTACCTGTGTCTTCATATAGGTAAAGAGACTCTTGGTCCTCCAAACCTGATTTCTCTCTCTCATTTCTAAAAATAGAAAATGGTTACAATGATTGACACATGTAAACAGTCTCTTAGAATAAACAAAATAGATTGTAACATGAAATTAAAGGAAAATTTAATTTGGTAAATGTTGCTTGGTTGTCACGAACTTGCTGGAAGGTTGTTGATGCTTATCCCTCGAATTATGGAACTAATGGCCACTTGTCTCTTTGGCTGTTGGTCCTCTGTCTGGGAAAAAGAGATACTCTGCCACCCCCTTCCAAGTGTCATGTTCTGTTATTGTGGATCTAAGCCTAAAATTAGAGGTTTGATCCTCTGCCCACCGATATTTCTCCACCAAATTTGGAAATTAACCTCAAATCCTATAGATAGGTGTTTATTTGATGTCGTGGACATCTGGGTGGTTGATTTCCTTGAAAAATTGGATAAAATATGCTCTATATCCATGCACCAGAGGTTTCGTTGATTAAATGGAACTCCCTGTCCACTTTCCTCTAACTGCCTGAGAGGTGCCTCGAATGCATTACGTTTCTAGATATGCCTCAAATTCTCTAGCTAAATTGGTGCCTTAATTGCCAGTAATGAGCTATATCTTTGCAATAAGGATTCTTCATCAGAGCTCTCAGTCGCTTGTTTCTTGATAACTAGAATATAACTTGTGTTTTTCTTGGATGCTTTGTGAGATGGTCATTGCAAAGGCCTTAGAGAATCCATTAACAACTAGTGTTCTTTCCCACATGCTTGGCAAAGAAACAAAACTTGTGTGCTTTGTCAGTGGATAGATAATGTGTTCATAGAATTTAACTGATAGAACAAATACTTTAGGTGCTCATCACTCAATCATTTGGGTGAAATTGACATTGATAATTGATTTCACTATCGGATAGAATAAATGAATCTGGTAATATTCAAATGTCGTTACCCTTCGACCTTGAGTTTACCCTGATGATATTTTGGCATTCTATGGTGATAGGCACTTGGATCCTTGTTTTCCCAATGAACCCAATTGACAACACCTCTGTATGCAAGAAAATCCATCCCTACAATCGTTTTATTTGTATTATTTCCAACATTCATAAGGTCAATAATAATATGAGGTGAGGTTTTCTTTGTTTGAACAATTTCTGGGAGAAACATCCTGTGTGCCAAACTGAAAAGATGTGCCCCTATTTGTATGGTCTTAAACCTGTGTTTTTTCCCCAAATAAGATTGAAATCAATCAAAAATGTATTAGTGACCAAGATGTAGGGTACATGACAAATCTCTCCCAAGTAAATAAACCTTCCTTTCTTCAAAGAAATTTTCAATATTACGGCCTTCATTACCATATCAACATTCTTGAATTTTACATCACCTGAACCCATTACCCATATAGCATATAGTGTTAGAGATCTAGCAACAAACTTTGAATTTTGATATGACCTCTAGATGAATATAATTATGTCTATTATGGAATGTGAAGCATTTGATTGACATTTGGCACTCCTCATGACTTAGCTATGTTTTCACATTCTAGAAATTTCTTTTGAACACTTGGAGCCCCAAACCTAAAACTCAATAAATATACTTGGTGTTGCATGCTCTAAGCTCTGGCATTTTAGTTTCTTGTGCATAAGTAATCTCCATCTGCTCCTGATGCATTGTGCATAAAGTTGTAGACCTGTGGGCTCGTTGAGACTACCTCGCGACTCGTGGCTTGGTGTGTTGGTGCTCCATGTGGATTTGATATCAGGTGTTGTAGTGGCCGATGCTTAGCTCTGATATATGTGGGAAAAATGAATTGGAGATTGAGTCTAAATTAAACCCAATTATTTTAATAAAAACAACTCATTAATACTCTGTTGGACAGCATGCTTGATTTTGGTCAATTAATAAAAAATTTGTTGGGTTGAGCTCTTTCTGCCGATTTCACATTTTCATTATGCGCCATGACCATGCCTGAAATAGATATCATTCAGAATATTGATTCCCCTATCATTTATAGGGTCCTAACAAATTATTTGATAAAATAAGCCCTCCTAAAGTCTTCTTTAAGCCCTTTTCAGACTCTCTAAAAATGAAAATATTGTAGAGTAATCTTGTTTCCCTTCATAATCGCCAAAATCAAATTTGAAGGCACATCTATCTAGTGGTAGTTTACCCCTTTTTTAGTCCAGATGACTAATTTTACGAATAAAGGTATGCCCTAGGAAATTTGGTTCGCTAGGAAAGTATTCTTAGGCATAATTTTAACCCTTTTTCAGGCTTGAGGGACTAAAATTTTGAAAAAGGAACATTCTCCTTGGTTTTGGTTTATCTCTTTTTTCAGGCCTTCGAGATTAATTTTGAAAAAGAAACCCCCTCGGAGTCCATATTTAAGCTCTTTTCAAACTCCCTAAATATGAAAATATTGTCGAGTGACCTTGTTCCTTTCACACTCGTTAATTGGTCAAGAAAGAATGTTTATTTGGCATAAGTTTAACCCTTTCTCTGGTCAATAGATTATCGAGGAAAAATGTACACCTCGGGAGACTTGTCTCACCCGAAGAGTTCTCCTAAGTTATATTTTATACTTTTTTGGGCTAAGGAGATTAAACTTAGAAAAAGGTTGTGAGTCCATAGTTAAGCTCTTTTCAGAATCCTTAAAATTGAAATTATCACCGAGTGATCTTGTCTCAATCACACTAGTTAAAATGTTTTTGAAGACACATCCTTTTGGTATAAATTTAACCCTTTTTCAAACTGATTGGACTAGTTGTGAAAAAGGAAATCCCTGGAGTCTTCTTTTAATTTTTTCTCAGACTCTCTAAAACGTGAAAAAACCACCAAGCTTACCTTATATAGGCTCGTAAAAATTCACATGGAAGGATTCTTGTTGTTTCATGCTTCATCGCATTGCATGTCTCATCCTTGCATCTTTGGCCTAATGTCGGCTCCATGTTTCTCTCAATTGAAACTTCAAAATAATTCCTTATACACAAGCCTTGCAACATCTTGGAAGCAGGCCAAAGTTGAAAGAAAGGCCATTTTGGGAAGGAAGGCATGCACGAGGAAAGCAACAACTGGAAGGAAGAGCAGCATGCGCACATGCATGGAAGACCTAACGACCTTAGGGTTAGGGTTTTTTTAATACATTTTAATGGTCGATGAGCTAGGAACACATAAATATAGATACCTAGGTCTCATAGAAAGAGGGAAGAGAGAAATAGAGGCGGATATAGAGGGTCTTGAGGAGGAGTCATGTTTTTATAGCTAGTTGTAATATTGTGCTATACGACCTAATTTTGTAATATTTTGAGTTGGAGAGGAGTAAGGAGGGTAGATCTTGAGGGTTAGATTGGAGGTTGAGGAGCCTGGTGCGATCTAGTCCACCTCATAGTAGATCTTGACCTGACTGATAGGAGTTGTAAAGTGCACGGCGCTATAGTTTTGAAACTACTATAATAGAAGAGATTAAGAGCCAGATCTTTATGGACATAGCCCAGGAGGGTGTGAACCATGATAAATCATGTGTTATGTGAATGAATGCATGTGTTTCATTACTGTTTCTACGTAGATATTAGTATGTTGAATGAATGAGTTGATTATATTCCATGCATAGTCGTGAATGAAAGTTTATGGCATTAATAAGTTAAATAGAGCTCTTAGCGCACACTTCTCATATCTCCACTCAATCTTGGACTGAAAATGATTAAGTATTGTAGTCACCCATCAATACTATATCAGGTGAGACAACGCAGTGCACTCTGTGCATTATGTTTCCTTCTGGTTTACCAGGAGGGATGATAAATTTAGAGGTTTTGTTGGAAACCCAATAGACATGAACCCTAGGTCAAGCGTATTGAAGATATAAACTCACACATATAAAATATAACCAACAACCTATTGGAAGTAGGACAAAGAAAAAAGAAAGGCTATTTTGGGAAGGAAGGCATGCATGAGGAAAGCGACAGCTGGAAGGAAGAGTAGCACATGTGCATGCATGGAAGACCTAACGAAGTTAGGGTTAGGGTTTTTGTAATACATGTAATGGTCGATGATCCAGGAGTGCATAAATATAGATACCTAGTTCTCATAGAAAGAGGGAAGAGAGATTTAGAGGTGGATATAGAGGGTCTTGAGGAGGATTCTTGTTTTGATAGCTAGTTGTAATATTGTTCTATATGACCAAATTTTGTAAGTTGTTGAGCTGGAGAGGAGTAAGGAGAGTATATCTTGAGGGTTAGATCACAAGTTGAGGATCCTAGTGCGATCTAGTCCACCTCATAGTAGATCTCAACCTAACTGAGAGGATTTGTAAAGCACGCGACATAGTAGTTTTGGAACTACGATAATAGAAGAGCTTAAGAGCCAGATATTTGTGGACGTAGCCCAGGAGGGAGTGAACCATGGTAAAACCTATATTATGTGATTGAATACATGTGTTTCATTATTGTTTCTATGTAGATATTCATATGTTGAATGAATGATTTGATTATATTCCATGCATAATCGTGAATGTTAGTTTATGGATTTAATAAGTTAAATAGAGCTCTCAGCACACACTTCTCAGATCTACACTCAATCCTGGACTACAAATTCTTGAGTATTGCAATCACCCATTAAGACTATCTCAGGTAAGATGGCACAGTGCACTGCATTGCCTTCTGGTTTACTAGGAGGGTCGATAGTTTTCGAGGTTTTGTTGGAACCCTAGTAGACATGAACCCTGGGTCAAGCGTATTGAGGATATAAACTGAGATGTATAAAATATAACCAAAAAATGGTTTTGTTGTCATTGGTTGGAACAATATAGGATTGAGTGGATGGGATTTGTTGGAAATTTGTAAGATCTACGGAAGGCGAGTCAAGAGAATATTGAATCAGACAATGAGGAGAATGCACTGCTAGAAGGGGATGTTAAGACCATGGAATCCCACAAATGAAGAGATTGAAATCTGGTTGAAGACAAAGGAGATGGAGTTTGTGCAAAAAGATAATAGAAACCCTAGATTAAAACCGTGCAAATATCTTGAGAAATACGTGTTTATTGATCTGCACAAAGTTTTTTTCTGTGATTTTCCACACTTATTACAGGAATGGATACTAAGATTGAAGGATAACCATGCAACAAAACAGATCTGATAGTTAGAGTGGAACTCAGTTCATATTGAGTAGTTACATTAGGAGAACAACAAATTCACATGCGTAGTATATTTTTGGCACGACAGTATTGTAGCAGGATTTATAACAAAATTTGCATTCGATACAGGGAAGTCGTATAACACAGAGGAGAAATAATTTCTACGTGGACCTTGAGGAAGGTATATTGTATCGTTGTATACTTGTAATAATATAGTACCATACAAAAAATGTGTGATGACAATGGAGTCAGACAACTAAACTTCCCTGCATGCATGGGGGAAGGGGGGAAGCACTGACAGAAAAAGGATAGATGGAAGGAGGAGTGGACAAAGGAAAGAGGGAGGAACCCTTGGACTCAATCATGATGGATGACGAACAGATCAAGTGGCTCATGGTGACAACTGGAAATATGCACAGTGGAGTACCCTACCAATACAAGGTGAATACAAAGAAGAGAGTCGTAGCCGTGAGGGAAGGCTTGGTGAGTGATGAAGAAGAGGTAGAGGATCTCTGGAATGTGGAGCATATTGAGGAAATCCTACATGCAAAATATGATAGGAAGACAAGAGTTCCTAGAGTGGGAAGAGAAGGCAACAATTCTATCCATATTAATGTCAGTGTGGAACCCATAAACCCATGTGAAACTAATACACCAAAGAGAACACCATCATTTAGACAACCAAATTTTGGGAGAAGAAAGACAGTAGGAAGTAGATCTACATAAGGAACAAAAACTAGAGGAGGTAGCTTAGGAAGAACTAGTCAAGTATCTACACCATGTGTAACATCCCCGACCATCCATGCCAGGCCATGCTACGCCAAATAACTCTCTTGTTCTCTCTGTGTAACATACTGTAACACACCCAACAACCAACTGAGCTATGCCACCTAAATTTTTCTAACTACAAGCAATTAGAACACATGCACATAGTACATTTGTGGAAGCTTTACATGTAAAATGTAAACAGACAAATACATTTTGTAAATGCATGGATTCACACTAAAATAATAGTAACATAGACATGCAACATATGCAGGGAATACCCATAAACATACAGATAGTTATAATCATGCATAGGATAAACACATAAAATTAAACATGTAAATAACAATGAAGCATGTAAATTTATCACACAATTGACACCTATCTTCATGAGAATATCACCAACTGCATGCAGACCTTCCACGACCCTCCCAGCCATAGACCACATTGTTCATCACTCTCAAAAGTGAGTCACCCCCAAGTTGGGACTAAACTCCACCTGGGTAAAGGGATTCCTATCTAGGCTAAAGGCTCATGGAAAATAGGAATGATTTTGTCTTAGGTGCCAACTCAAACTAACAACCCATAGTCCCTCATTCCCCACATGCATGTCCCACCTAGGAAGTGTGCCCCTTCTCTTCTCAAAAGTCCTTTGGCTACCCCACTTCCTTTCCAGGCTTCAACAACAAGCCAGACAGGAAGTCTCAGAGCCCTACGACTGTAGTTCAGCACCTTCAGGAAATCAATCCCCAACAATTCTCTTACCCAAAGAATTTCTCACAAGCCTGAAAACCCACTTCTTTGGTCCATCTCCCAAGCTAGATAGATACACCAACACAAAATGGCTATGGATACGAGTTCATGTACAGTCATGAAGATACAAATGATAACTCAATGGGTGTGTGCATGCTCACGGATGATTGACTGGATCATTAAATGATGGAAGGAATCATGGGAATAATTATGGAAAACATGATAGGAATGAACTAAGTCCCAACAATATCTATGCATGTCCCTAACTTGACACTTGTCATGTTGGGAGATACTTTGGCCCACTTTTACCCAACTTTAGAACTTAGGATAAATAATTATCCATACTTTATGATTAAGTAAATATTAATATAATATTCCTTTTTGGCTTAAGCTCCCTATCTTATCCCCTTTCCTTAACTTAGCCCCTCACTTTCCCTAACCAGTGGAATTTAGTCCCCCATCTCTTTTATCATGGTTGGTCTGTGCACAGTGATGTATTTATATTAATTATGAGATATGTACAAAAACAAGCGCACTGGCCTTTAACATCTGGGATCTCCAGCCTAATCAAAACATAAGCATCCTAGCTTATAATAACTGGCTCACCAACCTATAAAACATAGCATATACACAAAGTCTCATTGGCCTCACAATCGCACGCACTCATGATACTGCACGCAGTATCCTGGAATGTGAACACTTCATTATTGCATTACGCAGTACATGCATGCACTATGCCATGAAATGTGTATACAAAAATGATATCAAAACAACTTACCATCTTAAGTACATTTTCATCTACATTACAGTTGGGTTTGGCCTTAGGGATATTACAATCTCCTCCCCTTATTTATGCATTGTCCTCAGTGCATCATGTACCCATGTATAACAAAATTTCACAAATCCTCAAAAAGATGTGGGTATTCTGACCGCATTTCATCCTCATGTTCCCAAGTAGCGTCCTCAGGACCGTACTAGGTCCATTGGACCTTTAAAATACCTATGGCTCGATTTCGAAGCTGTTTGATTTTTTGGTCCAAAATGTGCACCGGATGCACTTGAAAGGCGCCTTCTTGCTCCACCTAAATCACATTCCAATCAATAACATGATTAGCATCAGGTATATACTTCTTTAGAAATGACACATGGAATACATTATGAACACACATAGATGCAGGCAATGTAGTCATATAAGCAATTGGACCAATCCTCTCTAGGATTTCAAATGGCCCACAATAACAAGCTTCCAACTTTGAACAATTTCCCAACTTCGGGGAACTTCTGTTGGCCTTCACTTTCAAGAATACATGGTATCCCACATTAAATTCTTTGTGAGTTCTGCTCTTATCAACATAGTTTTTCTTCCTGTCTTGGGAAACCTTTAAATTTTGTTTTATTTTTATCATTTGCCCCTCCATTTCCTTGAGCAAATATGGTCCAACCACTGCTCTGTCTACTGGGTTATCCCAACTTACCGATGTGTTTCACTTTCTTCCATAAAGTGCCTCAAATGGGCTCATCTTTAGAGATGCTTGGTACCCATTGTTATAAGCAAAATCTACCAAGTGTAGATAGTCTTCCCATTTTGATGGTTTATCCATCACATACATTCTCAACATATCTTCAATCACTTTATTCACCCTTTTTGTTTTTCCATCTGATTCTGGATGATAGGTTGTATAAAATTCAAATTTGTGCCAAATCCATTAAATAATCCTTTCCAAAATTTTGAGGTAAATTTTGGATCTCTGACAGACACAATTGTCTTTGGTATTCCATGTAATCTGGAAATTTCTTTCATATAAACATCAACAATGTTTGTTTCCTTGTGAGTGAGCTTAACTGGAATAAAATGGGTAGCTTTAGTAAGCTTATCCACCACTACCATGATAGAATCATGTT
The DNA here is from genome assembly GCA_000966675.3 of Picea glauca. Lineage (NCBI taxonomy): Eukaryota > Viridiplantae > Streptophyta > Pinopsida > Pinales > Pinaceae > Picea > Picea glauca. The sequence continues at coordinate 215,522 of JZKD02S1888895.1, forward strand.
GCTTGTTTGTTCTGGGTAGTTTGGTGATGAAATCCATTGTTACAAATTCCCATTTCCACTCAGGAATGGGTAGTGGTTGTAGAAAACCAACAGGGTGTCTATGCTCATCCTTTACCTTTTGACATTCCAAACATCTAGCAATAAAATCAACAATCTCTTTCTTCATGCTTGGCCAATAATATTGGCTTTTGATATCTGCAATAGTTTTTTGATATCATGGGTGCCCAGCATAAGGCACATTATGCATTTCACTCAATATAAGATTTTTCAATTCATTAGAATTTGGTACATAAGCTCTGCCCCTGTACATGAGAATTTCATCATTATTTAGCTTGTATTCCTCAATTTTCTGCTGCAAAATACCTTGCTGTAATTTGGTCACTAATTCCTTGTAATGCAAATCTAATTTGGCAGCCTCCATAATTTTGTCTTTCAAATCTTATTGGTACATGGTAATGATTTTAGCATGCAATTCATGTACTCTATTTATGTGTGCATCAACCACTTTGTTCTCTTTTCCTTTGATATGCTTTATATCAAAGTCATATTCACTTAAAAAATCCAACCATCTGTTTTTCCTAGCATTTAGAGTTGGTTGATCAAATAAATATTCCAGACCATTGTAGTCTATCCTGAGCTCAAACCTTTTTCCCATAAGGTAGTGTCTCCATTTCCTCAAAGCACGCACTATGGTTGCCAACTCCAAATCAAGAGTGGCATAGTGTCTTTCATGCTCCTTCAACTTCATTGATTCATAACATATGACAAACCCATTTTGAGTGAGGACTCCACCAAGTCCCTCTTTACATGCATATGTGCATACAATGAAGTCTTCATTTGGGTCTTCAATCCTTAGTATTGGAGCACATGTTAGTAATTGTTTCAAGTGTTGGAAACTCTTTTCACAATCCAATGTCCACTGAAACTTCACAACCTTTCTTTGCAATGAAGTGGTTGGGTGTGCAATCTTTGAAAATCCTTCAATAAATCTTTTGTAGTACCTTGCAAGGCCCATGAATGATCTGAACTCTGTCACATTCTTTGGTTCTGACGATTCTCTAATGGCTTCTATCTTCTTAGGATCCACTGTTATCCCATCCTTTGAAATAATGTGCCCCAAATAATAAATTTTCTTTTGATAAAATGAGCACTTGCTCAACTTGCCATACAATTGATGCTCCCTTGATACTTGAAAAACCATCCTCAAATGATTCTCATGCTCTTCTTATGACTTGGAATATATAAGAATTTCATCCAAAAAGACAATGACAAACTATTCTAAATATTCTCAGAAAACACCATTCATTAAGCACATGAAAACAACTGGTGCATTTGACAACCCAAATGGCACCACTGTGAACTCATATGACCATACCTTGTCCTAGAGGCGGTCTTGTTGATATCCTCTTATTTAATCCTTACCTGATGGTATCCTGATCTGAGATCTATCTTTGAAAATATCTTTTCATCCTTCAATTTATCAAAGAGATCATCAATCCTTAGCAAAGGATACTTGTTCTTGACAATCACTTTATTTAACTATATGAAATCAATGCACAATCTTAATGTTCCATATTTCTTCTTCACAAACAAGAATGGGGCACCCCAAGGTGACACACTTGGGCATATATACCCCTTCTTCAAAAGTTCTTCAAGCTGCATCTGCAACTCCTTCAGCACTGGTGTACTCATTCTGTAAGGAGTCTTTGACACTGGAGCTGCTCCAAGCATTAGATTTAAAGAAAAAACAATATCTCTCTTTCGGGGTAGTCCTGGTAACTCCTTGAACACATATTCAAACTCTTTTAGGACTGAATAATCTTCCAAATTTGGCACCTTATCTCTAGGTGTCTCTTCCATATGTGCTGCAAATATTTGACACCCTTTCCTATAACATTTCTTTAGTTGTAATGCTGAAAGTTCTCTGATGGTTACTTCCCTGGGAACTCCCTGCACTTTCCTTAGTTTCCCTTCCTCGTCCAAGCAAGTAAATGCTTTGTTATGATATTATAGGATAGCATGATGTTGGTCCAACCAATCCATCCCAATTAGACATTCATGGGAACCTAAAGGTAAGATGTTCAAATCTTCCTTGGTGTTCAGTCCATTCATGTCCATAAGACATGACTTAACCATATCATTAACTTTTCTTTTGGCACATGTAGTCAGCTGCTCCAACCAAGATTTCCCATTATTTCTTCTTGGCAAATGAAAACTTCCCACCATATTAGGATCTATATAAATATGACTAGCTCTTGAATCAATTAAAATAACAATGGTTTGGTTGTTGATCATACCTTCCACCTCAATCATATGTGATTGATATTATGTTTTCTTGTTGTCCAAGGCTTCATGGATCCTTGGTACATTTCTTCCCATCTCCTCCACTATTTCAGCTTGTTGTACATTATGAACAATTCTCCTTTTTTCACCTCTCTGAGGACAATCTCTGTACATGTGATCTCCTTTACAACCCCAACATTGAATAGGTGGTTGCCCTGGCCTTTGACCCCCTGTTTCAATTGTTCTAGGCTCTCTAGGAGCTTGTTGTCCTTGTGGATTATTTTTGAAGAATGGTGGCTTAGATCCGTTCTTCCTCTTATCCATCTTGAATTTATTTTTTTCTTTCCAAGCTTTTTGGAAATTTGGCCTTGATTTATGTTGATCATATAGGCACTTAACTCTCCTTATGGTCTCCTCCAATGTCTCAAGATCATCATATTGTATTTTGTCACTGATAAATGGTGGCAATACATTCAAATACCTTTGAATTTTGACTGTCTCATCCTTGATGAAAGAGACATACTTTAGCATTTTTAGAAACCTTCTCTCATATTCATCTATGGTCATACTCCCAAGCTTGAGTTCAAAGAACTCTTTAATTTTCTTGTCATAGTATCTCTTATTCAAGTATTTCTTCTCAAAATACTTCTTGAATTCCTTCCAAGTAACACTTTTCACTTTAATGTGTTGCACCTACACAAGATGATCCCACCACATGCATGTATTTACCTTGATTAGATAGATAGCAATTCTACCTTCTGCATGAGAAGAATAATTATGTAATTGAAAATACTTTCTCATGCCCAACAACCATGTTTCTACATCTTCATCCTTCTTGTGCTCACCATCAAATGTAGGAGGTTTGATTTTGTTCATTTCTCCTCTTAGCTCATCCACCCTAGACCCCTTATGCTTCCTGACCAGGGATGGACTTGAGTTGATGTCTGATCTCTTATTGGAATTCCTCAAGGAGTAGTGGTGATGTTTGCTAACACTTCTTGCTTTTATTTTCTCATCATGAGACCTATGATTTCTTGACTTGCTTGAGCCACTCTCCTTATATAGTTTATTTTCTATTATGTTCAAGCTCTCCAATAACTTCACATTGAAGTCATCCTGCTACTCCTTGGCTCTCATAAGCCTTTAATTATCATCTTTATGGATTTGTATTTCCTTCTGTAAATTTTTAATGGTCTCTGCCATATTCATGTTTTCATCTCTTCCTTCTCCATGTCCATTGGAGTTTGTTCCTTCAATGCCCAAATGGGCATCCATCCCTCTGCTCTCATCTTGTTGATTGTAAGTCCCCTGTACCTCTTCCATTCCTCTGGATTCTAATATGATCTTGATCTAACCTATTTTTTGTAACTCTACAAAATGTGCAGCCAACAAAACTTTGTTAGACTAACTGTTTCAACAATTTCATGAAAATATGAACCATTTTGGTTCAATAATATATCAGAATCCTTTCTTTTGATTTCTTGAAAATTTGAATGCTCCAATCCATTTTCTGGGTGGATATTTATATTCCATTTTTCAATACCTTTCCAATGCCTTCTCACATGCTTAATTCCGAGTCTTGAGTAGAAAGTTAGGGTCATTTGAAATTTTCCCATGAACTTTTTTGTTCACACTTCCACTTGGCACAATTTTGCGTTGTAATTATGCATTTTCGGACCTACTCCATTGAAATTTTCATATGATCTCAATTGGGTTTCTGCATAAACATATTATGAACATTATGTCCAAGTTTCACCTCATTCTGGGTTCTGGGCTGCTAGTTACAGCCTGCTGAAGTTCTAGGCCAATTTGTGTTTTTGGTCTGGAATGCTACAGGTACCTTATTTTCCATATTAAACACCTTTAACATGCCCAGAAACTTAATTCATCTCTAGGACTGTCTTATATGGTTCAATATATTTCCATTGACTACTTATGTGCCTCAATCTGATTCCAGAGCAGAAAGCTATGGCTCTTTGAAGCTAGATGGGTCTTAAAATTTACCCTTCACTGTTTAAGCTGTAACTTTCTCATAAAAGCTTGTTTGACGAATAGTTTACACCATTAGAAAGATCTCTTTGAGTTCTTTCATTTGAGTTGCAGAGACAAAGTACCTTCGGTACACCTCTATCTCATGGTTTTTGAGTTGTTAAAAATGCTCTTAAGGCCCTCAAAAATGCGTTGCAAAAAGATGACATTCAAATGATATAAAACGTCGCAGAAAATCATTGTTTTTCTGTTTTTGTTCACCCTTCAAAAAACTTTGCGCGCACAAATTTCAACCTGTAAACCCATATTCACCATGTGCCACAACAACACAAGGTAAATCATGTTTCACGCACTTTAAAACCATTGTGTATCACATCTCTGTCGCGCCACTAACTTGCGCGCACTACTTTCGTCTTGTGTGCCAATATCCGCCACGTGTAGTTTTTGTACCACGCATTGATATCCATCGCGAGCAGTTTTTGTACCACATGCTTATATTCCATGTGCATTTCACCCGACACGTTGCAGCATGCCAAAGTTTAGTATGTATCGACTGCGCACCAAAACCCTGCGTGCACCATTAACAAAATTATCGTGCGACAACATATACCCACATTGTGTGTGTAGCTACCAAAATCCATTGCACTGTGCCAATATTTCACACAACATGCATGCCATTATTATGAATGTCCACACTGTGCACACTTCTTATGTGTATGCACACTGCACAATGCTAAATTTAGCACGTGCACCCGCACACCAACATTTTTTCGCGCGACACCAAAATTTAGCGCGTGCACCAGCATGCCAATATCTTGTCGCGCAGTACTAAATTTTACCTATCACAAGAATTTCACTACACATTATGCATTTTAGTGCACCCATCTATGCACATTCATGTTTATGCGCATCAATTCCTCGTGAATTTCGCTGCAGAAATTGGGGATTTTTCCTAACTTTTTCCCCAATTTACCATAGACATTCTACAACAATGAGATTCGTTCAATTTGACCCCAATAACACCAATTCATGCTCTCCAATAACAAATTGTTGTGGTTTGACGTGTAGGAACCTAAATTTAAGTAAGCCTAAAAATTCCATATAGTTAAACATAAATTTCTTTCCATGCCTAAGTAATTCAATAATCATCGTATAAGCATATAATATTCAACAGAAAATTTAATTTATCCACAACATGAATTAAATTTACGAATAGCATGCTAATAATTTACATAATCATCACATAACTCAGAAAATTCAAAAATAAAATACCTCTTTCTAATGCTAAACTCTCGCTTATCTGGTTGTCCTCCCTGTTTCCTTGCCCAGCCTACTGCTTTGGCCAAACCCTGCCCAAACCGACTAACCACCTAGATAGCTAAGAGCATATTGTCCATCTCCCTAGCTCCAAGATACCGTAAGGAATCCTGGCCCCCATGCCCAAAACCCCCAGCAACTTGGTGCCCCCTGCAATGATTCACAAAAACCCCCAAAACCAAACTCCCAACACCAGAAAATATGCCAAACTAGAAATACAGTGCCCTCCTCCAAAATGATTCCTCCCCAAAAATCATGATCCTCTCCCATCAGACTCCTCCCGTCATATCTCCTCCCATCCACTGACTCCCTATCCTCCATTAATTACTTTATCCTCCCCATTATTACCTTATCCCATGCCTTTATTACTTTATCCTTCATTTAATGCTTCATCCCCCCCTACATACATAAAGTCTTTAATTAAATAAATTAAAATTATTAAGCCCCTTTATTTCATTACACAAACCTTTAATGAGTCAATTGATTAATTAATCAATCAATCAACAAATATAAACAATTAATTAATAAATATTATTAAGAAATAAACATTGTTTAACTAAAACATATTAGGTCAGTTAATTATCTAATTAATTATACTTGATAAACCCTATGCAACTATCTAACCAAGGTTGTTACATACACCCACTCTTCAGGAAACTTTGTCCCGAAGTTAAGGTATTTCATGATACAAAGGAAAAGAAACATGGTTCACACATTCATAACAATTAACCGACATTATTAGTAAGTAAGCCAAGAAAACTCATACATACTAATGTACATGTACAAGAAATGCATGTGTACCTAGTACATACAAGTCTCATGCATGTACTAATAATCAATAACTATCACCCTTATAGTAACTTATGTATGCATCCAATCCAGTCAACAAGACTATTCTTTTATAAAATACAATAAACCAATCAAATGTTTGTGAAATCCTTTAATTAGACTTATCTAGTTCAATAAATTTATTTAGACAGCTGAGGTTTAGCTACGTAATTGTGAATATTTATATATACACATTTTCTTTTTAGAAGAAAAAAACATTAAATTCCACCATCAGGAAAATCTCCATACTTTCTCAACTATTTCTACTCATCCTTCCTCCCTAACTTACTTCCATCTTCATTCCTATCCTTCCTCTGCTGGACTATCTTGGAGCGTCAACTATATTGACCTAACTCCAAATAGAACCCGAGAGCGGAAGTGTCACTATCTTGACCAAGCTTCCCCAGTAGGCAACTGATAGTCATCATCACATGTCTAGGGGAGTGTGAGCTAACACCGTCCTCCCATGACTTCAGGTTTTGTAGGATACACGGTGGGAAATGCCTCCACCCCTCCTAATCATAACTAGGGTTCACACCCTACAATGGAACATACAGTGGCACCATGTTGCTGGGATTTTTGTCATCGTTTATTTGGTTTTGGACAGTCTCATCACCTGAAATCATGCACTGGTCCACATATCATAGCAATGCATCCAAACCAATATAATTTCACATACAAATATTCATACCATTATGTTTCTTGGCTAGTGGTCATGATATCCACTTTCATCATCATTATCCCTTGTCTATTTCATAGCCCATAACCTGCAGATTAGTCTGTAACACAAACTCATACATTTCTATGCATTATCATCATGTAATTGCATACAATAACCATTTCAAATAGCATTTAAATCTTCATAGGATTCTCATTCACACAATATGTCGCATCATATCCCTCACCATCCAAATATATTTAAACATTCATAAAGGTTTATATGTCTTAAAAGTTTAAGTGTATCATTTAACAGTTTCACTGTAAATAGAAAATAAAAGTATGTAGGCCTCAAGTAATCCTAAATGTCTAATTCAAAAGGTGGTGTTACATACACCCAACCTTCAAGAAACATATTATCGAGGTGGTCAAAAAAGTGAGGGATAGTCTCGTCATAATGTCTCAGCGTCTTCCCAAGTAGCAGATCCTGGACTATACTTTTCCCATTGGACCTTAACTTGGTCTACCAGACAGTTCCTAAGCTGTCAGACTCTACGGTCCAATATGTGTAATGGTTCTACCATGAGATTTCCCATGTCTGATACCTACAATTCCTTCCAATTTAGTTTATGTGATTCATCAGCAACATAATGACGTAAAACAGATACATGAAAAACATTATGAGTTTTATGCAAGTTGGGTGGAAGTATGAGACGATAGGAAATAGGTCCAATTTTCTCTTGGATTCTGAATGGTCCTATAAATCAAGGTGACAACTTTGGCCCCTTCCCAAACTGTATGTCACTCTTATTAGGCCTGATATGAATGAAAACCTGGTCTCCCACTTCATAACTTCGGTCGGTCCTATGTGCATCCGCATAACTTTTCTGCCTACCCTGTGCTTCCTTTAGTCTCTGCCTAATTTGAATCACCTGTTCCTCCATCTCTTGAATCAATTTTGGCCCAACTATTACTCGATATTCTAATCTATCCCAACTCAATAGCGTTTTTCATGGCCTTCCATACAGAGCTTCTTAGGGTGGCATTCTGATGGAGCTATGAAAACTGTTATTGTAGGCAAACTCTACCAAAGGTAGGTACTTCTCCCACTGGGTTTGAATATCCATGACATACATCTTGAGCATGTATTCCATGAATTGATTTACATTCTCAATTTTCCCATCTGTTTTAGGATGATAAGTTGTTCTTAAGTTCAACTGAGTCCCCAATGCTGACTGCAAACTTCTCCAAAACCTAGAAGTGAATCTGGAGTCCCTATATGAAATGATCTTCTTAGGTATCCCGTGCAAATGGATAACCTCATTTACAAACACATGTGCCACATTAGTGACATCATAAGTGTCTCTAACTGGAATAAAATGAGAACTCTTGGTTAAATTATCAACTATCACAAGAATGGCATTGTGTCTATGAGATGTGAGCGATAACCCCACAACAAAATCCATAGATATGACTTCCCACTTGGACATAAGAACATTATGTGGTTGTAGGAGGCCTTTCGGGTGATGGTGGTCGGCTTTCACTTGTTGACACTCTAGGAATTTGGCGATGAAATGGACTACATCACGCTTCATTCCTACCCAGAAGAAGAGCTTCCTTATGTCTGCGTACATCTTCTTCACACCTGGATGTGCACAATAAAGTGCTCTATGAGCTTCCTTCAATATTTTCAGGGATGTACATCCTTCCATGATATCTTAACAGTCCGTCTGCTTCCATACTATATCCTTCATACTTTAGGTCTAATTTCCTTCCACTCTGGAGTTTGAAGTAACCTTTAAATACCAACTGTCTCCTTGGAGTTGCGTCAACACACGTTCCCTCATATTGACCTTTAAAGGTACCAAGGAGAAGACACGTGGTCTCCTACTCAAGGCATCTACGACCACATTTTCCTTTCCCTTGATGTATGAAATACCAAAATTGTACTCACTCACAAACTCACTCCATCGCCTTTGCCTAGCATTTAGATCCCTTTGAGTGAAGATATGTTTTAGACTTTGATGGTTTGTTTTGAGCTCAAAGTTTTGCCCCACAAGATAGTGCCTCCAAAGTTTTAGAGCTAGCATTACGGCTGCCAATTCTAAATCATGAGTCATTTATAGCTCTTCATGTTTTTTCAACTTCCTTGACGCATAAGCTATCACTCCTCCATCCTACATTAGCATGGCCCCCAACCCTTGCTTCGAGGCATCTGTGCAGACTGTGAAGTCCTTTTCCATATCCAACACTCGTAGAATTGGCACACTAGTTAGTAACCTCTTAAGCTCAATGAATGCACTATCACATTCTTCTGTCCATTAATACCTGACCCCCTTGCACTATAAAGTGGTGATAGGTTTTTCTATTTTTGAGAATCCTTCAACAAATCTCCAATAATAACCTGCTAGCTCCATGAAGCTTCTCACCTCATGGGCATTTTTCAACACTGGCCACTCCATAATGGCCTTTACCTTTTCTGGGTCCACAAAGATTCCTTCATTAGAAATGATATGACCTAAATAGTGGATCTCTTTCTAAAAGAAGGAACACTTCGACAACTTACCATACAATTTGTTCTCTCTAAGGCAAGACAACACCACTCGTAACTGTTCCTCATGTTCTCTTTCATTCTTGGAATAAATGAGGATGTCATCTAGAAATACTTGTACAAAAAGGTCTAAGTACTTCCGGAATATGTTGTTCATGAGGCTCATGAATATTGTTGGTGCATTGGTCAATCCAAAAGGTACTAAGACAAACTCGTAATGTCCAAACCGAGTTCGAAAGGAGGTTGTAGGAATATTTCCTTCCTTAATCCTTAACTGGTGATACCCTGATCGCAAATCAATCTTTGAGAATATCGTTGCTCCTTTCATCTGATCAAAGAGGTCATCTATTCACGGCATCAGGTACCTATTTTTCATTGTAGCATGGTTCAAGTCCCTGTAGTCTATACACAGTCGTAAGGATCCATCCTTCTTCTTTACAAAAATTACCGGTGCACCCCAAGGTGAAACACTGGGCCTTATTAGCCCTAAGTCCAATAACTCTTTTAACTGCACTTGCAATTCACAAAGTTTCGGTGCTGTCATCCGATACGGAGTCTTGGAAACTGGTTCTGCACCAGGTGTTAGCTCAATAGTAAAATCAAGCTCCCTCTCAGGAGGTAACCCTGGTAACTCGTTCGGAAAAACATCCTTAAATTATAACAATACCGGGTACTGATCTAATGAGGGTCCCTTCCTTTCATTCACTGCTTCCACTACATATAGTCGACACCCTTGCCTTAAACATCGCTTAACCTTCATAGTTGAGATAAAGCATAATGACACCTTTCTCTGTACACCCTGGATCTCTATTGGCCTTCCTTCATCATCAACACAGAGCACCATTTTTGCGAAACAATCCACCAAAGCTCGATGAGCTTCTAACCAATCCATTATAATGATTAGGTCATACGCCCCGAGAGCAGTGACATATACCCTCAACCTGGTAGTACACACTCCCAGGTCTACTATACAATTATCAAGACTAGGTCCTATCACTTGTTTTTCACCTGAAGCCATCTCAACTTGTTTAAAGTCATCGTGCTCATAGGCTACCAACCCACTCTTTTCTAATGTAGATGCTGAAATGAAACCATCTGTAGCACCATAATCAAATAAAATCTTAACATTGATATAATTTAGTGTACCTGATGACTCCACCACCATGGATTGATGTTCAGACTGGTGATTATTAATCGCTGTGTAAATATGGTGGTTGCTACTTGCTCTTCCCATCGGAGCCTTTCCTTTTCTATGCACAAATCCTAATTGTAACTCTGGGTAGTCACGCAGGTAATGGGGTCCTCCACATCCCTAATAGGAACACGAGATTGAACCTGAGCACTATTATGTGACTGCCTCTGAAACGAGTTCCTTCCCCTGGAACCCCTGCCCCTACTAGCCATTCCCTGAGATCGTCATGGACCTGTCTGTGTCATTGGTGATGAATGAGATGTTGCACTCACTACCATTGAAATCCCTATGGCTACTGTCCTTGGTGTGACTCTATTACCATATGGAGGTGGCCTTGAGACCCCTCCCTGGAGAAATTTCCTAGGGGCCTTCCCTATGAATCTAAGATGATGCGGAAAGGTCAGTCTCATACCTCTAGTTAAATTCATGTGTTCCTCCGCATAACGAGCATTTTCCACAGCTTTCGCTACTGAAGACAGTTTCCACATCCATACCATATCCCTTATCTTAGGGTTTATCCCATAGACAAAGCATTATGCCTATCGTTGGTCATTATCCATATATGAAACATACTTGACCAATTCCATAAACCTAATCTTATATTCCTCTACGGTCTTGTTTCCCTGTACTAGAGCATGAAACGCTCCTACCTGTTGTTCCTCATAGTAAGCTGGCAGATATTTCCTTCGGAACCTCTCCTCGAAAATTTCCTAAGATACGGTGTCCGGGGTAAGATGCATTTGTCTTTCTAGGTTGCCCCACCAGTTCAAGGCATTGTCTCTTAACTGAAAAATCATTATTTTCACCTTTGAGGTGGATGCATAGTCCCTTAAGGCAAAACACCTTGTCATGCCTTCCAACCATGCTTCCGCGCGTTCACTAGCGCAACCCCTGACAAACTCTGGAAGTTTGATCTTTTTCAATTCTTGAGTGATGTCTTCGGGTGGAGGTCCTCCCCCTGAATCCCTCGACGCTTCTGGATTACTCATTCCATATGGTGGGGGTTCCACTTTGACCCCTGCTGGTTGTCAACCCTTTAAAGTCTAATTAATGGCCTCCAAAGAGCACAGCATGAGAGCTAGTTCCAGCAATGGTGGTGGTGGCGCTGGCGGTGTTGGCGGTGCCTGTGACAATGCTCCTCTACCTCGATTCCCTCGAGTCCTAACCATCCTGTATGATTAAACCTACATCAACCAAAGTTGTCAGGGTGAGTTCAAGGATGTTTCAAATTTGTGCTACTTAAACTGGAAAATAGGGTTAGGCATAAGTTTTTCTTTACTTGTCTGTAAACAAACATTACTCTCTTTAGGGGATTGGCTAGGTTAGGGCTAAAGCGTCTAAGCTTGATTTCTTCACCTAATAAAACTATTGACTCCTCTAGCCTCGTAGCTATGCTAGCTTTGTGCCATACTCACCAATTCCTCTAGCTTACTTTCCTAGCGTGCATGAAATCCCCCTCCCGATTGTCCTAGTCTAAGTCCTTAAACCTTTAGTTTAAAACTAATTAATCACCTTAACTAGTTTTTTTTTAAATTTAAACAAAATATAATAAAATTTTGAAACATTTAAATTTAAATTATTAATTAAATCATAGATTTAAAACATAAAGTTAAACCTAAAAACATAATTTAACATTTAACATTAATCACTCATTTAATTAATTAATCTATCAACAGATATAAACAATTAATTAATTAATATTATTAAGAAATAAACATTGTTTAACTAAAACATATTAGGTCAATTAATTATCTAATTAATTACACTTGATAAACCCTATGCAACTATCTAACAAAGGTTGTTACATGATGTTTTTGGAATGAATTTCCCAAAAATAATTCACAAATTGAGAATTTTAATTATAAAACTCGCTCCAATTGTCATGGATTCACTGTGACTTCAAATCCGACCAATTTCAGGTCCGAATTTGATAAAACAGATATTAAATAGGGAATATCTCATCACTTGGCCGAATTTCTCCATTTTCTCATGAATTTAACAATAGAAATTGGGGTTTTTCCCAATTCCACGTCGTTGCTTCCAAATATTACCATGGACGCTCTGCAACTCGAAATTTGGCCGCTTCGAAATAATTTCTCTATTGTAATTTCACCTCAACTGAACTTTCTCGGCCCATCCAGGCTCAGTGTTGAAACTAAATCTCTGATACCAATTTGTAACATCCCCGACCATCCATGATGGGCCACACTACGCCAGAGAACTCTCTCGTTCTCTCTACGGAACATATTGTAACACACCCAACAACCAATTGAGCTATGCCACATAAATTTTTCTAACTACAAGAAATTAAAACATATGCACACAGTACACTTGCGGAAGATTTACATGTAAAATGTAAATAGATAAATACATTTTGTAAATGCATGGATTCACACTAAAATAACAGTAACATAGACATACAACATATATAGGGAATACCCATAAATATACAGACAGTTATAATCATGCATAGGATAAACCCATAAAATTAAACACATAAATAACAATGCACTTAACATGTAAATTTATCACACAATTGACACTTATCTTCATGAGAATATCACCAACTGCATGAAGACCTTCCATGAACCTCCCATCCTTAGACCACATTGTTCATCACTCTCAACAGTGAGTCACCCCCAAGTTGGGACTAAACTCCACCTAGGTAAAGGGATTCCTATCCAGGCTAAAGTCTCATGGACAACAGAAAATATTTTGTCTCAGGTGCCAACTCAAACTAAAAACCCACAGTCCCTCATTCCCCACATACATGTCCCACCAAGAAAGTGTTCCCCGTCTTTGCTAAACAGTTCTTCGGCTGCCCCACTTCCTTTCCATCCTTCAACAATAGGCTAGACAAGAAGTCTCAGAGCCCTGGAGTCGTAGTTCAACACCTTCAGGAAATCAATCCCCAACAATTCTCTTACCCAGAGAATTGCTCACGAGATTGACAACCTGCTTCTTTAGTCCAACTCCCAAGATAACTAGATACACCAACACAAAATGGCTATGGATATGATTTTAGTTACAATCATGAAGATACAAAGGATAACTCAATGGGTGTGTGCATGCTCATATATGATTGACTGGATCACTGAATGATGGAAGGAATCACAAGAAGAATTATGGAAAACATGATAGGAATGAACTAATTCCCAACAATATGTATGCATGTCCCCAACTTGACACTTGTCATGTTGGAAGCTACTTTGGCCCACTTGTACCCAACTTTAGAACTTAGGATAAATAATTATCCATACTTTATGATTAAAGAAATATTAATATAATATTCCTTTTTGGCTTAAGCTCCCTATCTTAACCCCTTTCCTTAACTTAGCCCATTCCTTTCTCTAACCAGTGGAGTTTAGTCCCCCATCTCTTTTATCATGGTCAGTCTGCATGCAAAGATGTATTTATATTAATTATAAAATATATACAAAAATAGGTGCACTAGGCTTTAACATCTAGGCTCTTCGGCATAATAAAAAAATAAGCATCCTAGCTTATAATAAATGGCTCACCAGCCTATAAAACATAGCCTATACACAAAGGCTCGCTAGCCTCACAATCACGCACACTCAATATACATTGCACGGTATCCTGGAATGTGCACACTTCATCATTGCACTGTGCAGTACATGCATGCACTATGCCATGAAATGTGTATACAAAAATGATATCAAAACAACTCACCAGCTTAAGTACATTTTCATCTACATTACAATTGGGTTTGGCCTTAGGGATATTACACCGTGCGGAGGTAGTAGTTCAACATTCAGGATGGAAGGACACGATCCCACCATCAGGTTACCAAAATTCAAAGGAGAAACGTCGGAGGACCTGGAAAACAATTGTTTATATGTGAAAAGATTTGGGAAGAAAAGTAGACCACATACGAAGATACTAAACTTGCACAACTAGCGATTACACTAAGGGGTCATGCACTGGATTGGTATATGATTTTATCTACAAACAATCCACCATGGACAACTAGAATGATTGCAGACGTCAAGAAATTGTTGATAAATGAATTTAAGAAGCCAAGTTCAAAAGATTAGTACATGAACGAGATGATAGAAATTAGACAGAAACCAGGAGAATCTGTATGGGAGATTGACCAGAGATTAAAGAAACTGAAAGGGAAGTTGAAATATCTCATGAACGATATGCAACATAGGCACTTGTTCATCAATTCAGTGCTACCACACTTAAAATATCCATTGCGGCAATAGAAGTTTCAGACACAGGCAGAGGCTCTATATGAATCCCTTCAATTGGAAGAAAACCAATCTCAGCAGATGGATCTAGCCATCGAAAAGATGAAGGAGGATTTGAAGAACTTAACGTTCTAGCTAAACCAAAACAAAAGTAGGGACAAACGAGAAGTTGTTTGGTGTACCACATGCAGGATGAGAGGGCACCACAAGAATGAATGCCCAACATTCACATAGTATATGGTAGTAGGAATGCCAAATCCATTACCAACGGAAGGAATATGGTGCGAAATTTGTAAGAAACTAGGCCATGATCCATATCATTGCCCAATGATGCAAACATACTAGACAGTCCCAAAGAGTTCATATTGCAAATTTTCAATTCAGTGGGCCACGATGACAAAGATTGTAGAACTATGGATTTGATGCGGGAGAGGACATCGGATGCATATAGCGTGTAGGTAGAAATGATGACACAGAAAGCCACACCATAGTTTAACCAAGTCCCATCCCCATACAGCATTGTGCAGTAGTAGTATAATATTGCACAACAACCATATAATACCACACAACCATAGTACAACATAGTGTAACCTCAGTACAATACCACGCAGTACAATCAGGTGCCTCATTATAATGCACCAAGAGGAGATCGAGTTGGCTACCAAGGTGGAGGACAATCAATATGAGGCTTTGGAAGAGGTAGAGGACTAGTGGTATGTCACAACTTTCAACAACCGAGACATTCTGCAAGGGAATGCCCACTTCCAACAACAACTTGTATGTATTGTTGCACATCGGATCATGACACGAAAGAATGTCCTACATTACTAGGGAAAATCCAAGAAAACAGGAATCAGAACAACCAAGATGTTCAATGGATTTCAATCGAAGCAAGGGATGAAGGTGGAAACATCAACATAGTTACATACGAAGGAGATAAAACAGGAAACGATGCATTTCAACAAGAGCTAGTACAACACCAGTGGGTGAATAAGAATGTTGAACCAAGGAGACAATTTGACATGCAAAATGAGAAGGACATATTTAATCAAGCCAGACAAGAATTCATTAAGCAAGACACTGTGTCGACTTCGATTGTGCAAGAAATCTAGGAAGATCCAGAGTACAAGATGCCTCCATCATTGGATCATACCAAAGAAATTCATCCCCTGAGACAAGTAAGTACAATCAAAGGCTTTTTGCAATCATGTGTGAAACTATTGAATGATCCATACACTATTAAAATATTGCAAAATATATTAGAAAAATGTATCATAGAGACAAAAGGAAAACTAGAACAAAAAACAGTCAATAACCTGCATACAAGGAGAAGAACAAGTAGGGAGTTCAGGCTGAATGACAACATCATAGATTTCAATATGGGATATATCATACTGGATTTAGGATTTGAATTCAATGTACTACCAAAGAAGACATGGAAATGTATGGGAGAGCCCACATTGGGATATTCACCTGTTCAGCTAAAACTAGAAAACCAACACAGAGTTCTACCAATTGGTAGACTGAAAGGAGTGACAGTAGAACTGGATGGAGTGTGCACCAAAGCAGACTTTGAAGTGATTGAAATAGTGGATGACAAAACACCATACCTAGCATTGCTTGGCTTGGATTGGGAGTTTGTTAACCAGGCCATAATCAATTTAAAGACATGAAAAATGACATTTGAGTTCGGTGAATACAGGGTCATCGCGCCATTAGACCCATCATAAGGGGAAAGGATTGTAGAACCTACTTTCTTAGACTTAGAGGAAATCATCCATTTGTGTAGAACAACTATGCACGATGAATATTATGTAAACCCAATTGCATATGGGATACTTAATTGGTAGAGCATTACTTCATGTGCGACAGAATCAGATACATGCTTAGAGAACTAGAAACAAAGGCTACAAGAAGTTTCCACAAGAATGGACCACACTGTAATATGGGTAGGAACAGAGATAAGGGAACCACCCAGTTTCCATGGAGTAAATGATCTATAAGTATTCTTGGCACAATACAAGGATAAAGTGTTAGAAAATCAAAGACTCTTAGCACTCGATATAGCACTTAAGGACACACCTGCAAGATGGTGGGGTGCACAGAAGGAAACAATCAAGGATTGGTACCAATGTAAGAAGTTATTGCACATAAGGTTTGGCGCAAAAAAAAGAAGAAACCAACAACAGAAGTACGATGGATAGGGGGCACCAGCGAAACACTTGGAGAAGTGTCTAATGTTGTGGAAAATGAAACCCCCAGAGGAATGGCCTCATCATTTCATATATACCTTAGAAGGCATACCAACAAACTGGTATAAGAACCAGGAACTGTGTAGACGAACTACAAACTGGCTGGTATTGCAACAAAATTTTACAATCACTTTCTCATTCGAGCATGAGAACCCCGACATAGATGCATCACTTAAGTAGATAAGAGGGGTGATATTCATTAAGGAACTAGAAGTCAAATTCATAACAGAAGAACAACAACGAAAGAGACAGACAGTCAAAAAAATGTTGTCATGCTACCATGTATAGGAAGAAGTACCCGATGAAGATGATACGTGCGATATTCAGATTGAGGAAGCGTAAGGCGAAAGAGAAGTTGAAGGTGCACCTCTAGAATCAGAAGTAATTGTTTCATCGATCAAGGTGAAGAAGGTCAACATTGGGAAAGTTGAGAATCCCAAAATGGCCAGCATTGGAGACTACTGGGATGAGAAAACAGTAGAAAGGATAATAAAGTTACTGCATGAGTACAACGATCTTCTCCCCACAACATTTACAGAAATGAAGGGAATATCAGGAGAGCTAGGGGAAATGAAGATACAATTTATAGATAAATCAAGACCAATCAGACAATGACCATACAGACTAAACCCAATATATAAGAAGAAAGTTAAAGTTGAGATTGATAGAATGCTCGAAGTCGGAATCATAGAACCTGTGGAAGAATTAGAATGTATAAGCTTGATGGTCATTCAAGAGAAAAAACAAGGCAGGATAATAATATGCATCGACTTGAGGAATTTGAATGATGCATGCATATATGACCCATTCCCTACACCTTTCATGGATGAAGTGTTGGAGAACGTAGGAGGACACAAATTTTACTCATTCACTGATGGATTCTCAGGCTAACACCAGATCAAGATAGCACATGAAGATAGATACAAGACCACATTTGTTATAGAATGGGGATCCTACCAGTACATAGTCACGTCGTTTGGACTGAAGAATGCACCAACAATATTTTCCAGAGTAGTCATCATTGCATTTAAGGAATTTATCCACCAGTTTCTAGAGGTATACTTGGACAATTGGACAGTCTATAGTCTGTTGAAAGACCATGTAGAAGTCTTGCAGATGATGTTATAAATATGCAGGAAGTGCCAAATATAATTAAACATCAAGAAATGTATCTTCAGAACATCGTTTGGGATACTATTGGGCCATATAGTATGCAAGAAAAGCTTACTAGTAGATCCTACAAAGATTGCAGTAATTGTTAACTTGCCACCACAAAAACCAGTTTGTCAACTAAGAGAGACATTGGGACACACAGGATGCTACAGAAAGATTATCAAAGGGTATGTGCAGATTACCACGCCAATGGAGAAACTGTTAAGGAAAGATACAAAGTTTCAGTGGAATGAAGATTATCAACACGGTCTGGATACGCTAAAATAAAAAATGGTCACCACGCCAATACTAGTATTTCCAGACTAAGAGAATACATTCCAAATACATGTAGATGCAACATCCATAGCACTAGGAGCTATTTTGGCACAACCATGAGCAGGAGATTTGGATCATCCTATAGCATTCGTGAGCAGAAAACTATCAAAATCAGAACAGAACTATAACACTACAGAGAGGGAAGGACTAGCTATGATCTACACATTTCATAAAGGGATGATTAATGGGAGCCGATTGAAGTTGTACAAGGACAATCGACCACCCACAACTTGAAAGTCAATGCGCAGTAAAAAAAAAAAAACACTAGGTATCAAACAACACCAACAAAGGTACAATGTGCTGAAAGGATAAGGAGCACGCACAATCAGAATATGAGCCCAACAAAGACAAGTCCAATGGTCATTTGAACACGAAAGTAAGCAAGAAAGGAGAAGATGGAAAAATATGTGCTAAGTGATGATGACGAGTGGAATTGAATGCTAGGAACGAGTGACGAGACGCCGCATTAATCGCGCCAACTAGAGATTGAAAGGGAGAGTAATGGAAAGTATGAAGGAACCATAGGTTCATTGAATCTATAATAAAGGTAACATCTTCAACAATCTTCACATGACGCCCATACAAAGAAAGGATGCTGGAGCGAAAATCTTATTGCGAAATTGGAAGAGACAGAGAGCAATAGAGCATACGAAGCACAAAGAAAATATTACATAGGTTGCAGAGGCTACTTATCTCATCGAATGATCAGATTTTCCACCATGGCATCACCCAAACAAGAAGAACCAAGCCAGACTCTAAGACAACCCATAATTAGGACTAGAACACAAACACAATTGTAAGGAAGTGAACAATAGCCACCATAAGTCATCAGTGTAGAAGAAATCCCATCACTGGATACAACACCAGAAAACCCCACACCCATTGTGGAGGAAACCTAGCAGACAAAACCAACAGGCATGGAGATGGATATGTCGGAAGAGGGGTAGGGTCAACAGAATGAGGACACAGGAAGTCAAGTGAAACCAAAAAACACTGAGGAAGCTCCAAGAGTCAATGGGATGGACCCAAATAAAGAAGCAGTGGTCGAGCCAGAGGAATCACAAAAAATTGTGTCAGAACACCCACAGGAGGGAGAAGTGGAAGATGTCATGAGTTGGTCGAAATGATATGATGAAGAATGTCCAACAGAGGGTAGAACTGCAAGTCAACCACTACTATGAAAGGACAAGCAGACAATACCTAGGTCACCATGTAGACAACACGCCACAACAATTATTTTTCTATGCATACCAAAAGGAGTACGGGTAAAAGCAGATTTGATAGGTTATGTGGAAAAAATAAAGTACTCGGACCATGATTTAATGGACACGGACAAGTTCCTGGAGTTTGTGAAGAAAGTCTATCTACAGACTGTGGGTGTAGATCCCTTTGAAGAACCGATTCATCAACCACTCCAGTGGGTAGAAAGATTGGAAAAAACTGGGATTTTAGGTCTTTTGGACCTACCACACTTTGGCAGAGGACTGTATGCCAACAGTTGTGTTAAACAGATGATGGAAGTCACACATGGTGGATATTTGTGGTTGGACAAGCTCATCTAAATATATGTAAAGCTCATTGCTCACATCACAAGGTTGCCATCACGGGGCATGGATCCTACATAATTTCTCGAGGACAAAATAGATGAGAAATCACTCACTAAGGAGATGAAAAATAAATATGGCATTGAAAGGGGGATGAGTGAAATCATCATCAAATGGATCAGTGACAGTGTGATAAGAATGGCCACGAAAATCATGGCCTACAAGTTGCTCAGAAAATTCCACAAGGAGGAAGTCTCGGTCGGGGTTATTGCAGCTGCATCACAATGTGCCAAGGGCACCAAAATCAGCTCATCCCCTTATCTGTTGAATCTTTTTCTAGATGACTGCAAGAATGCGTAGGATCTGGGGAAAAAATTTCATTATTCATGGCTGATCATGTTGATATCCATTATGGGATGGAAGGAACCAAACTATGTAGTCTTCACCACCAGACCCAAACCCAATCATGGAGCGAGATACTTATCGCTTGGCTCCACTTCTGACACCAGGAACAGGAAGATGAATGCAGCTATATTAGAAGGATATCTTCGCGATCTATAGGATACCAACACCAACATTTGGATAATAACACCAAAGGATGTTGCATACTATCAAGGCATATCTAACTTCAAGGCCACTTGACATGCAATGTGGATCGAGGCATGGAAGGACCCCAACAAGTAATGGATACAACTGCGTTATTGCATCATGGAGGGAGACATAGAAATGGTCATCAAGGATTGGAAGGATGAATGGAGGATTACAGTCCTCACTCAAGACATACCTGCATTGGTAGAGGAGGAGGAGGAAGGATAGGAACATCCAGATACTGAGGAGGTCGAGAAAGAACAGAAACATCCCCAGGAAGTCATAGTGCCCAAGAAACCAAGGACAGGACAAACCAAACCAAAGCAGAAGGAATGGGGGACATCCAAGACAAGAGTCCAAACGGGGAAGAAAAATAATACACAGGTACCCCAAGTACAGGAGAAATAGAACGAGGCAACGTAGGGGACTACACCAAGTCATATTCCACAAGAGCCAGGCCTGACTAAGAGACCAACTACTTGGATAGGGGGTGCATGAAAGAAGATGAAGGCACATAGAACACCTGTCAAATACATGATCATGGAGGATGATGCATAAATGGTAGCTCAAATGGTCCAGGATCACACGTTCGAGGATTTTGAGAATGTTGTGTGCCATAGGGACAAAATTGAAGAAGAGTTGCTAGAAATGTGATAGCTCCTCAAGCATATCGTGGAAGCGCAGGAAGCCAACAGAAGCATCGAAATGAGCCCGTCAACATCACAGATAGGAGGAGAACCTGAAGCAAGAGAGATGGATACAGTCCAGACAATACCACAGCTGAGTGCAACGTTTCACGTTACACCCAACATGATGCGCATGGATGAGATCGTGGGGAAAACACCCCTAAAGGACTTGTCTCAATGGCAGTTGATATTGTTGCGAATACCAACCAAGGCCCTATATAAACTACAAGTTAGCATTACCCAGGAGGTACAATCTCAGGCACACACAAATACAACCAAATTTCAGTAGGTAAAGGATAAACGAGATGAGCTGGAATTGGTATTCGAGCAAGCCAAGCTTGAGACCACAGAGGAAAGAGAACGCGTGAAGGGACTGGAGTAGAAAGTGGTTGGAGCATATGAGAATATTCCAAAGACCGTGTAGACGGCCAAATTCATGACCACATAGAAGATTGATTAGATTGTGTAGACAATCTATCAATATCAACAGGAGATCTAGAATCTCCACGAGCAAATCACACCTACAACTCCACCGGAGGTCATGGAGAAAAGGAAGCAGGAGGCAACAGAGTAGATACAGTATATAGAACAACAGGTCCACCCAGCAGTCGACTTGTTTGACGAAGAAGCACAACCTTTGATGAAGCTGGAAGAGGATCAGTAGGTCTAGTAATGGGAATAGGAAGAAGAAAGGATAAGTGCAACTATCCAAGACCTCAAGCAGAGCTAGAAGACAATGTCAATCATGGAATAAGTAGAAAGGGCTCAAGATAAGAAGAAACTGTAGGTAGAAACCATCATTGTGTAGACATGGAAAAAGGAGTTTCAAGCTCAAGTGGAACCTCTCCAAGAGCGAGTAGCAGAGGTCATTGCATAGGCAGAGGAAGCCAAGACATATATGTCACAGACCTAGGCAGAGTGTGCAAGGTTGGTCAGCAACGAGATTGCAGTACATACATTAGACGCACTCAAGGAAAACACTGTGTAGGCTCAAATGCAAGAAATAGAGCTCAGTGAGAAGTTCCAAACAATCATAGGGGAGATCGAAGAAGCGCACAAAGGTTATGTGGCTCGGGACAAGCCACATGTCAGTGTTGGGGGCCTGTTGGAAGAAGGCCAAAGAAGAAATAAAGTTTATTTTGGGAAGGAAGGCATGCATGAGGAAAGTGACAGTTGGAAGGAAGAGAATCACATGTGCATGCATAGAAGACCTAATGACATTAGGGTTAGAGGTTTTGTATTACATTTTAATGGCTAATGATTCAGGAACACATAAATATAGATACCTAGGTCTCATAGAAATATGGAAGAGAGAGATAGAGGCAGATGTAGAGGGTCCTGAGGAGGATTCATGTTTTGATAGCTAGTTGTAATATTGTGCTATACGACCTAATTTTGTAAGTTTTTGAGATGGAGAGGAGTAAGGAGGGTATATCTTGAGGTTTAGATAACAAGTTGAGGATCCTATTGCGATATAGTCTGCCTCATACTAGATATCGACCTGACTGAGAGAAGTTGTAAAGTGCACAACATTGTAGTTTTGGAACTACTATAATAGAAGAGCTTAAGAGCCAGATCTTTATGGACTGTTGGCCTAGGGGTAGACCTAGGGTTCATCTCTAACAACACACCAACAAGCCCTAACTACTGGCCCTTTCGGCAACACTTGCAAAGCAGATGCAGTCTCACGGGAAGTAGAAATAGGGGGTTGCATGACATAGGTGTCTACAACCAGAGGAAATACAAAGTGGATCTAAAAAAATAGCAACTCAACAACTAGATATCAATTACCAACTTAACCCACTTCACATAGTTATATCTCAGATCTAACTCTATGATGCAATAACAAAATAACAGAAGGTAAAAGAACACAACACCAATCCCACAGAACAACAAGATATAAGTGGTTCACCCTCTCCCTAGGGCTACGTCCACATAACTGTGTTTCTTGATATTATAAGAAAATATATAGTTCTATATGTTCTCTTAGCTTGTATATTATTCCCTCTTTCTCCTCTTCTCTCCCCTCCCTGCGCACCCATCTACAGGGTTGATCTTCACACCCAGCTGAATATCTTACAATACAAAATGCTCTCACACACAACACTTCTCTCTCACATAATACACAATGAAAAACAACAACAACCAACGACGAACAACCAACTCTGAATGAAACCATCGCAGGTCCTCTAGACCTTTATTTATACATTACATGACAAAGTATGGGTGTCAAAACCCTAGGTCCTCTTTGACCCACATTTTTTGGGCTTCGTCATCCCATCTTTCCTTCTTTCCCGCGAAGTGCTCCAAAGCACTCGTTGACATATTCTTCCTCTTGCTAATTTTTCCACGATCCCTCTTCCTTGATGATCTTTCATCCTCAATCTTCTCATTCAATGACTAGATTTCTCTTACTTCACTCCTTCTTTTCTTCTTCTTTAACCTCTTCGATCCAATCTCAATCAATGTACCTTCCGCACAGTTCGCACTTTGTCTTTTCTTTTCCTTTTTCTTTGCTTTCTTTATTAATCCATAACCAAGAGCCAACAGGCCCCCACACTCACCTATGACTCATCTGAGGCACTTCAGGTCTAAAACTTATGTTTTACTTCAACTTCAGACTATGCAGAGCAACCTATGCTTTCTTCTCTATCCTTCCCCACTATGTGCAGATTGTATTTTCTTTGTCCGGTACCCAGTTTCAACTACACCTGGTATCGAGACTCTTATCCTTCTACTTTTACTAAGAGATGTGAAGCAGTTGGTTGTAATAGTACAATTTCAATGGGCTCCCATTTATCAAACCTTCCTTCCATTCTCCCTTGAAATTCTTCAACTGCGCGGCTCCTCCTTCCATGACATAGGCAACCTCATATGGCCCAAGCCAATGTGTCCTAAACTTGTTGTCATAAACCAATACCAGATCTCCTTTCTTAAAGGATTTCTTCTTGATGTGTATGTCATGGTAAGCCTTCTCTCATTCCTTTTGTACCTGCTGATGAAATCCTACAATAAACCTGTCTTCCTCCAATTAGAACAACTGTGCAAGCCTCTCTTTAACAACGCTAGTGTCATCCATATCTGTAAAGGATACACCTCTTGGACTAGGGACCAAGTATTCCATAGGTACAACTACTTCTAGACCATAGACCAACTTAAAGGGAGTCTTCATTGTCAGCTTCTTGCAAGTGGTTCTATAGGCCCATAATACTACTGGTACTCTCAAATCCAATCATCCTGGTTTACACTACAAATCTTCGTCAGTGTTGTCTCTAAGATCTTATTGAATGCCTCGACCGTACCATTCACCTATGGGTGGTATGGGGTGATCTTATGATAATGAACTTCAAATTCCCGATTCAAGGCTTCAATAGTCTTATTAATAAAATTTGTGCCTTGATCACTCATAAGGATCTTCAGGCATCCAAACTTGGTTATGATATCATCAAATATGAATCGTGCATCTATAGCTAGATTAAAGTCCTTGAATTCTCTTACTTCTGCCCATATCTTCAAATACTCTGTCATAGTGATGATGTATCTGGTTCCTGTGTGCTTCCCTGGTGGGTTGATAGGTCCCACAAAATCAATGGCCCATTTCTCAAATGCCTGTAAGGTTAGCTATGGTGCTAAAGGAATCTCATCTCCTATGGAAGGTTTCCCAACTCTTTGGCATACATCGTAGGATTTGTAGTATTCATAAGCGTCTTTGTGTAAAGTGGGAAACCAGAGGCTAGCTCTGAGAACCTTTTGTGTTGTTTCTTTCCCTGCATAGTGTCCTCCTGCGATTCCCTCATGTGCTTCTGCCAAAATCAACGGTCTTTCTACCTCCATAACACATCTCCTCAAGATCTCATCAAGTCCCATATTGTATAGTTGTCCAACTATAAGTGAAAAATTCACAGCGCGAACTACCACTTGTTTCTTCTAGATAATTGTATATTCGCGATGTGCCATTCTTGTTGACATGAACTAGACTATCTCTATGAAGTGATCATCAACCTTTCTCATGGCCAACAACTGTGCATCTGGCAGTTTATCCTCCAAGCTAGTAGGTTCCTCTCCCGGTTCTAACCTGGATAAGTGGTCAGGTCCTTTGTTCATTCTCCTTGGCTTGACCACGATCTGAAAATCATATTCCTGGAATAACATAAGCCATCTACATATTATTCCCCCCAAGACTGGCTTATTGACTAGGTATTTCAATACAGAATGATCAATGAACATTTTAAAGTGTCCTCCTGACAAGTAGTGATGAAACGTCTGCAGTGCATACACCATGGCTAAACCTTCCCCTCAGTGGTAGTGTAATTTATCTCAGTTGTTGAAATATTTCTACAAGCAAAGGCTAATGGGTGGTCCATATCTCCTACTCCTAGTTGTGCTAACACTTCTCCTAATGCAATGGACAAGGCATCGACATTCACTTGAAATTCCTTACTTCAATCTAGGAAAAACAAAATAGGTGCAGTGACCATTTTCTGTTTCAATGTGTCGAAGCACTGCTGACATTCTTATGTCCATTGAAACTGGCAATATTTCTTCAACAACTTATCCATGGGTGTTGTAATCTATGCATAGCCCTTAATGAACTTTCTATAGTATCCAATATGTCCCAGTGCAGTCTGCAACTGTCCAACTGAAGTAGAAGGGGGTAGATCAACAATAATGGCAATCTTGGATGGATCTACCAACAATCTTGGTGAAAAGAATATGCATTTCTTTAGGTTCATGGAAATATGACATTTCCTTCACTTATCCAACATTAGTCTTAAACATTCAATATGATTTTGCAATAAGCTAAAAACAGTCAAATCATGAAAATATGCTTCCAAAAATTTATGTAGAAATTCCTTTAATGCTTCAACCACCACCCTAGAAAATATGGTTGGTGCATTATTCAATACAAAAGGCATCACTATGTACTAGTAGGATTTCCATTCTATTGAAAATGTGGTCTTTTGGTGATCTTCCTTGGCAATCCTGATATGATGATAACCCGAAAATCCATCTATGAAGGAGTAAACTTCCTGTCCTCCCACATTATCTAAGACTTCGTTAGTAAACAGTATAGGGAATGGATCATGTAAACATGCATCATTCAGTTTCCTCAAGTCTACAAAGATTTTGATCTCTCATGTTTTCTTATCTTGAACCACCACAGGGCTAATCCATTCTAACTCTTCAACAGATTCTATGATTCTTGCTTACAACATTCTGTCTAATTCAATCTTGACTTTATACTTATATTTGGGATTCAATCTATAGGGTCTCTGCTTGAATGGCCTTGCATATGGTTTCAAGGGAATCTTCATCTCTCCCATGGGCACTTTAATGCCCTTCATATCAGTGAACTTGGTTGGAAACAAGTCCTGATATTCATGTTGTAGCTCTATGATCTTGTCAATAGTGTCATCATCCCAATAATATCCAACATTTGTGAGCTTAGGGGCTTGCTCTGTTCCAATGTTAACTTTCTTGATTTTGATTGGTTGTGCAATAAAAGGTAGTTTGACTCTTGTTCCTTCTATGTCTCTCTGTCCTTCTGTTTTTTCAATGTTCACATTCCTAGGATCATCGTCTTCATCAACAATGATATTGTAACATCCTTGAAATTTATAAAGAGGTATAGTCCATTCATCCTCTTCTTGCTCTAGAGGGAGGTTAGGTGCCTCCTCAAATAATTTCTTTATTACAACTTGTAAAGCTTGATCTATTGTAGGGTACTGACTTTCAAATAAAAATGTGGCTACAAAATTCTGAGTCATACCTTGTCAATATGCAGGGGTGAGGTGCAGTTGTGCTTGAAGATACCAATTGATAGGTGTTGTGTCCAAAGTGTTAATGAATTTATGCACCCACTTCTATTAAGGATTGTTGCTCCAGGCCTCCTCACAACTTTTCACATGGTCCTTCGAACAACTCTGACCTCTCTATCTAACCTCACACAGTTCTACTTTGTCTGAAAAGATCATTGTCATCAAAGTGCGACATTGCACCCAGACCGTGATGTTCTTCTTATGTGTTCTCCACCATATTTTTGGCATTTCTTTCAAGGCCTTATCTAGTGCCAACAGTCTCTATTGTACTGGTACAATTTCTTCAAATTATGATAAGAATATTTCTAAATTATTTAAACCATCAAAGGTGTGTAGATTACTTCTATGCAAATCTAGTGAAATTCCCTATTCAATATAGCACACCTCCATGCATAAACTTCATACATATTGTTCTACTAGTTCTCTAGTGCTTCTTCTGAATCTGATGAACATGTTTTGTCACTTCACCAGCTTAAATTCCCATTTACTATAGGATTATTGTAATCCTGCTGTCTTGTTGTAAATATTTTCTAGCTCATATGTGTGGTCTTCCTCTCTGATGGGTTTTGTGTATCTGCAACCTTCATCAGGATCCAAAGGTGCAATGAACCTAAGGCCATCACCTTCAAATGTCATTCTTATTTTCTTCAAGTCAACCATGGTAGAATTATTGAAAGCTTAATCAATTCCTAACAGTGCAGGATAAGGAAAATTATCATCAACTATCTCAAACACCTTGAAATCCACGAATGTCCTTACCCCGTCGATGTCCACAGGGACATGATCTAATCTTCCAAATAGGCTTATTGTCTGTTGATTAGCCATCCTAAGCCTGATAGGGGAGTAAATAAACTTAGGTTTTCCCATCAATGCCCAAGTCTTCTTCATCATAACATTGACTTCTTACCCTAAGTCGAGGACCACATAATCTATATCATAATCTCCAATCTAAGCATTAAGGTGTAGTTCCTTATTTGTCCTTCTCTTTTTGGATACTTGATGTACTTCTCTATCCAACAGAGATTCTACCTTCCCTGGTTCATATTATCGGATCAAGTGTTTTAGTTCTTGTCTAGCTCTTTCATACTTAATCAAATCAATGAATGTATACAAGAAACTAACAAGCTTTCTTACCTCTTTTCCTTCTCCAAGTGATGCAGACTGATCAAATGCTAGAGGCATCCCATAGTCTCTCACTTCTAGTTGTGCCTTTGAAGAAGAATCCTGATCTCCTCCAAATTCTTTTCTCACCTCTTCAAATGTCTATTTCTCTTTTCTTGGATCAAAATCTTCTGTCTTCTCTCAAGCTCTTCTGACCCTTGATTATTTTGTGATCTTTGTTGGAGTCACTCTGTCTTCTCCTATAGCATCACCTCCTCTAGTGATAAAAATGACTCTAGGATCCACTCCATGAGGTTCTCCTGAGATTAATTTTACTTGCTAGTTTCATCCTCATCTCTCATGAATCTTGGCTAACAGCGTGAGACAATCTTCTATGACATGTTCAAATGAGTTGTAGTAAATGCAAGTGGTACAAGGGTTATGAAATTCTCTTGCCAAGTGTGTTGGTTGTGCGTATTTATAACAAATGATCTGACCTCAACCTCGACCCATGCCTCCACCTCGTCCTCTTCCTCTGAATCTACTGCAAGGGTTGAAGTTTCCTCTTCCTAGAGAGTTAAATTGCGTAGTAGTTCCTTCCTATTGTACTTTGACTTGAATTTGATATGTGTCTCTTGATATTTCATGCAAGAGATCGTAAGCCCTACAATCCTTCTCATCATGCCCCACAGATTTACAAAATGTGCAGTAGAGGTTTGCAGGTGTCTGAACATATTTTTGCATGTAGTAACATTCACCAGGGTGATGTCTATTTCTACATACCTTTCACCAAGGTAGAGTAATCTGGTTCAAAGGGCTCAGGGCTCTAGAGGCTAAGTACTCATGAAATAGGGGACAATGCTCCTCATCATGGCCCTCTGGTTTTCATCTGATACACCATATTTCTTCTCTTTTATCTTTTCCATTTTCTTTCTTCATATCTTCGACCTGAAAAGATAAACTAGTTAGCTAACTCAAAATTTGACTCATCCCTGAGCTGGACTCTCCCATAGGGGTTGATTCTAGTTTCATGGTGATCTCCAATGCCTCAGCCTGTGAAGAAACCATTTGTTGCAATAGAGGAACTCTAATGTGTGGTAAGAGGGTAGCAATGAACCATTCCTTGTTATTCTCATCTGGAATCTGAAAACTCAATCGGCATGTTAAGGTCTTAAACCTCTGATTAAACTCCCAAACAAGTTCAACAATTTTATCTTGATTTCTTTCAACTCTGTAATACACTATGAATCCGACTTGGGTTTTTTGAATTCTGCACTCAACCCAGTCTTGATATCATTCAGTGATTTAGGTTGTGCAACTCTAGTATAAAACTTCATGTATTATCTCAGTGCATGGTCTCTAAAGGTAGTACTAAACTAAGCTCTCTTAACTACTTCATAACTGACATTCTTAATACTCCACACAACTTTGCATAAAAACTAGTGTTTATTAGGATATTCAGATTCATCTCCTATAAATATAGGTAGCCTCATTTCATCTACCATATATATTCTTAGGTTTCCTAACTGAGTATGTATTGAACTACTGGTAACAGTTCTCTGAGTGATCTGGTAACTCTGACTACTCTAGTTACTTAATGCTACTAAAACCATAGGAGGAGTGATACTACTTACTTCGATAGTCGGTGTAGTTCCTTAAGTTTATGATTCTCCTTGGCGAGGTTCTTCAGTCTCCCCTTCCTCTACCCTAGTGGACTTTGAATGTTCCTTGTTCAACAAATCTTCTTCTTCTCAACTATAGAACCCTTTGTCCTTTGCCAATGACTCGTGATCCTGTTCAAACAGTTTCACCAGAGGAAACTATCTAAATGATCTCCCACTGCACGTGCGTCCAACCTCTGTGTCACTATCATTGTTTGAGTTCTTGAAATTTAGCCTTTCGATATGACCAACTGCTGTATCTTCAAGAAGTTATTCTCATGCAATAGCATCTTGATCTGCAACTTCAAAAAGTGTAAAACGTTTCCCCTATGTCCCTTAAAGAAATATCTCTCTGCTTGGCTATATGAATCTACTTTGTCAATAGAAAACTCGGTGATGTACCCTCCAATATTACTATCGAACCAATGATCTACTACTCTTGACATGCCATTATAACTTCTCTTGACCTTCTTAATCAACATCGACATACAAAACAGAGGTGGTCTAGCTCTGATCTCAAACTGGGTATTTGCTAATCTGGCTAACCACTTGTATAGCTCCTTATGAATTCCTCCAAACAAAATCTCATGTATATCGGTAAATATATACTTTCCCAACTAGTCTTCTATGCTAATATTAGGGTTCTTATTCCAAGCCTTAGTGAAGTCCTTCTCTTGTTATTATATCCACTTATGAATCTTTGTCTTTGATGGAAACCACATTGACATTCCCTCAAGAACATCATGATCCCGACAACAGAACCATTTGTTGGCACAAGGGTAGACCCAGGGTTAAGCTATAATAGTGCACCAACAAGCCCTAACTACTAGCCTTTAGGAAACACATGCGAAGAAGATGCAGTCTTACCTAAAGTAGAAATAGGGGGTTGCAAGACAGAGGTGTC
Source organism: Picea glauca (assembly GCA_000966675.3). Taxonomy (NCBI): domain Eukaryota; kingdom Viridiplantae; phylum Streptophyta; class Pinopsida; order Pinales; family Pinaceae; genus Picea; species Picea glauca. The sequence goes on from JZKD02S1888895.1 coordinate 246,599, forward strand.
TACAACCAGAGGAAATACAAAGTGGATCTAAAACAATAGCAATACAACAGCTAGATATCAATTACCAAATAAACCCACTTCGCATAGTTATATGTCAAATCTAACTCTATGATGAAATACCAGAATAATAGAAGGTAAAATAACACAACACCAATCCCACATAAAAACAAGATATACGTGGTTCACCCTCTCCCTAGGTCTATGCCCACAGAACTGTGTTTCTTGATATTATAGGAAAACATACAGTTCTATCTGCGCTCTTAGCTTGCATATTATTCCCTCTTTCTCCTCTTCTCTCCCCTCCCTGTGCACCCAACTGTAAGGTTGATCTTCACACCCAGCTGAAGATCTTACAATATAGAATTCTCTCACACACAACACTTCTCTCTCACACAATACACAATGAACAACAACAAAAACCAACGACGAACAACCAACTCTCAACGAACCCATCCCAGGTCCTCTAGACTTTTATTTATACATTACATGATAAAGTCTAGGTGTCAAAACCCTAGGTGTCTAAAACCCTAGGTCCTCTTTGACCCACTTTTTTCGGGCTTCACCATCCTGTCTTTCCTTCTTTCCCACGAAGTAATCAAAATAAAATGTTGACATCTTCTTGCGCTTGTTGAGTTGTCCACGATCCATCTTCCTTGATGATCTATCATCCTCAATCTTCTTGTTCAATGGATAGCTTTCCCTTGCTTCACTCCTTCTTTTCTACTTCTTTAACCACTTTGACCCAATATCAGCCAATGTACCTTCCGCGCAGTTCACACTTCGTATTTTCTTTTCCTTTTTCTTCGCTTTATTTCTTAATCCATAACCAAGGGACATCATGGACATAGCCCAGGAGGGGGTGAACCATGGTAAAACTTGTCTTATGTGATTGAATGCATGTGTTTCATTACTATTTCTATGTAGATATTAGTATGTTGAATGAATGAGTTGATTATATTCCATGCATAATCGTGAATGACACTTTATGGATTTAATAAGTTAAATAGAGCTCTCAGCACACACTTGTCACATATCCACTCAATCCTGGACTGCAAACTCTTGAGTATTGCACTCACCCATTAAGACTATCTCAGGTGAGATGGCATAGTGCACTCTGTGTGTTGCGTTACCTTCTGGTTTACCAAGAGGGATGGTATTCTTAGAGTTTTTTTTGGAACCCTAGTAGACATGAACCCTGGGTCAAGTGTATTGAAGATATAAACTCAGATGTATAAAATATAACCAACACAACACTTTTTCCCTTGCGATCTGACACCTTTACCCATGGAGGAATTTTTCTTGAGTGTCCTTATCTTGCACATGTCTCCTTTCTCTAAGAATCATTATGTTCCATGCGCTTGGAACTTGTTTTCTTGCCCATGACACTTGTTCCTCCTTTGTAACATAACATTCTTTTATTCTTTTTCAAAGCTCATTAAAAATTTGAAAAAGACAAAAAAATAAAATATTCCAAAAAGAGGGGACGAGATATACTTTCTACTTTATTCAACAACAAGATAGTCACCCTTGGATAAAGCACATCCTTTCATTTGTTCACCAAGCATTGGGATCTAGTATGAACTTAGGGAGTTGTTCTTTCTACATAAATTTGTGTTCTCCTCTGTTTGGTTACTCTTCCAAACATATGGAGAGTGTGTGGTGCCTTTTGTATCACAGACTTATGCCAATATTACACTGCCCGAGTCTCATCATTTTTCATGATTTTTTCCAAGGGAAGTTTTATCGAGACTAAGTCAACCATTCTGCAGTTTGTATTTTGAATTTCATGAGTCAACCATCGCAAGAGTCCAGTCAATTCCAGATTCAAAATCGATGAAGTTTTGTTGTTGATGATCGAGATCCTCCAATATTTTCCCAACGACAGGTCTAAGACCTCAAAGTAGTGAGTCTTACACTCCTATTTTACTCCTACCTGAGCTAGTGAAGATATTGAAGTTGTTTCTCGAGATATAAAGTCCTCATCTCTAGCCACATGTGTCAATGCTTCTTGAAGATGCATATTATATTTTACTTAAATATCATCAAATGATTTTGAGATGAAGATATTCTGTGTATTGCTCATGGATACACTTTATATAAAAATTTCTATGACATGGATATACAGTGTACATGATTGGCAGCCATGATTAGTTCATCCCAATCATGTACTCTGGTCCCAGGCTCACTTGACCCTGTGCCTTCCCACTGGTAAATATATTGTAATGTATTTCAGCCATCAGTTGCTCTTCTTCCCTCACACATTAGGGTGCATCTGTTATAGTCCAAAAATTCCCTACCTATGCATACATGGTTGTAATACCCCTCGGTCAAACCCAATTGTAAATGTAATATAAATGTACTTATGTTGGTGATATGTTTTGACCTCATTTGGTAATGCACGTCATGTGGCACAGTCTGCGCATGACATGCGCTATAAAATGATGTAATATGCACATTCTAGGATACCGAGCATAGTAACTAAGGTGCACACAGTATGGAGGACAACAAACCTCATGTATATGATATGTGTTATAGGCTGTTGAGCCGATTATTATAAGCTAGGATGATTATGTTTTGGTATTAGGCTAGAACACCTAGATGTCAAAGGGAAATGCACCTACTTTGTACATGACTCATGATTAATATAAAATACTTCATTGCGTGTAGACCGACCAAGATAAAAGAGATGGGGGACTGAACTTCAGCAGTTAGGGAAAGGGAGGGCCAAAAGTCAAGGGAATATTATATTAATATTTCCTAAAGCATAACGTATGGATAATTATTTTATCCTAAGTGCTAAAGTTGGGGACAAGTGGAGCAAAGTAACTTCTAATATGGCAAGTGTTAAGTTGGGGACATGCATTCATATCATGGGGGAACTTAACTCATTTGGTGATTTTTTAGGGGATACCTTACCAGCAGCCTGACCATCTTTTCGCACAATGACTTCCACAAAGACTTCACAGTGATTCTTTCCACACTCAGTTATCCAGTCAATGATTCCATGACCATTTTCACTCATGCATTTTGTTATCCATGAGACAACCATTTCATCATTCTGGAGCCTGTTCCCATAGCCCTTTTTAGTTGGTGTACTTGGTTATCTTGGAGCGGGATTGAAGAAGTGGGTTGTCAAGCCCGTGAGCAGTTTTCTGAGTGAGAGAATTGTTGGGGATTGATTCCCAAAGGTGCTAAACTATATCTACAACACTCTGAGACCTTCGGTCTGGACTGTTGTTGAAGCCTTGGAAGGGAAGTGGGGTAGTTGAGGGACTGTTGAGTAGAGAAGGGGCACACTTCCTTGGGTGGGACAGGCATGTGGAGAATGAGAGGTTGTAGGATGTTAGCTGTTTGAGCACCTGAGATGGAGTCTTTCCTATTGCCCGTGAGCCTTAGCCTGGATAGGAACCCTTTTTCTTGGGTGGAGTTCAGTCCCATCTCGGGGGTGACTCACTGTTGAGAGTGATGAACAATGTAGTCTATGGCTGGGAGGTTTGTGTACAGTTTGTACGCAGTTGGTGACAATATTTCTAAGATAATTACCAATTGTATGATAAAATGATATGATTCTTTGTTATTTACATGCCTATGTTACGGTTTATCATATATGTGATTATAGTTGCCTATATGTTTATGGGTAATTCCCTGTAGATGATGCATATCTGTAGTTACTGTAATTTCAGTATAAAATTTGTATGTTATAGAAATTAATTGTATGTTTATGTTTATATGTAAAGATTCTGCAAGAGTGTTGTATGTATATGTTTTAGATGTATGCAGTTTAAAGAGAAAATTTATGTGGCATAACTCAGTTGACTACTGGGTATGTTACCATATGTTCCGTAGTAATGGAACAAAAAAGTTCCCTAGAGTAGCATGGTCTGGCCTTTAAAGGTTTGGAATGTTACCAAATGGTGTCAATGCACGAGAGGTTGCTCTAGAGTGGCGTACCCCGACCTGCAGGTGATCGAGGGAAGGTTATAGATTGGTATCAGAGCTTCAGTTCAACACTGATCTTGGATGGGCTAGAGGGGTTTAGTTGAAGTGAATATTCACAGAAGAGTAACTTCGAGGTGACCAAAAATTGGAGTCACAAAGTATCCATGAAAAAGGTTGGCGTGCTGGAGCGCGTAGTAAATTTTGGCACCACACGGAAAAACGTTGGCATGCCAGTGTGCATGGTAAATGGTGGCACCGTGTGGAAGATCATTATGTGTGGATGTACGCACTGAATTTAGCCTTGCATGGTGAGCACACACATAGTAATGTGTACATGGGGTGCGCAAGTATTTCTTAATGCAGAGGAGCTTTGTTGGTATGCGCATAAGTATGAGCATAATTTGTTTCACGACGGTGTATTCAGTGATGTGCGCAGATAATTGGGCACTATGGAATATGTTAAACTTGACATGGTGCATGCATAGAATGAAATGCATGAGGAATATCGGTGCATGGTACCATAACTGTGTGCAGTGGATATTGATGCACAACACAAGAGTACTACGCGTAATTTGTTAGTGAGACGAAGAAGAAATGCATAGTAGATTTAGGTGCACGAAAAACCGTTTTACCTTGTGATATCGCTATGCATGATAAATATGAATGAACAGGTCAAATTTTAGTGCACGCGAAGTTGCTTGGAAGGTGATGAGTCTAAGTTTAAATTGCATAATAATAAAAGAAAAAGAAACACACAACCGCATCGAAGCATTAATTAGAAAGAATTCTGATTTTTAATTTCCTCTGATTTAGACAGATGAAAATAAAATATAAGATTACAAGAAAAACTTATTATAAAAGAAAACAAGATTCATACAATCACCAGATAGAAATTGTAATAAAATAGTCTAAAATATATTTATGTAGTTATATAGTTGTATTAATCACAAAATTAGAAAAGGGGGATGAAAACAGTTAGCATGTTGTGAAAAGGGTCATTTAAAGAACAGACCTATCATCTCTGGTACTCTTTACCTCCGCTACCGGCTGTTAAAAATTCGTTGAGACATGCTTATTTTGGTTGAAGACTTACTTCAGCTTAGCGATCTCTACCTTTAAGGAAGAATCTAACCAGACTGGTTGTTTCTCTCCAACACTTTTGACCACTTCAAATGTAGATTCCTCCTTCTTATGCCACTTGCTCCTTTTCTTCTTAGCAGCTAGCTTGTTGATGACTAAATCCTTCATAGTGGGATTCAGCCTGACTTCCAACCATGAGTCTATAGATGGCTCTATGTGAAACTTAGTTACTAGGATGTGTGTAAGGACCCTTTCTTCCTGATTCGCAGGAAAGCCTAGCATGTTGCTTGAATAACCAGTCTCACTCAATTTAGCCTTGTCCATGTATCTCAGGTTGTGGATACCGAAAGGTGTTTTTACAGAGAGTGGAAAGTCGAGTAGTTTGGAGATTACTTCAGTTATGGATACACAGATATCTTCATACTTGGGGACTGGTAATTATAGAATTCCATTTATGAAGCGCATATGGATTACGTACAAAGCATTGGGTTGTCATGCTTTGCCAATCCATTTCGAATGATTAGCTTTTGAGTTCATTACATGGCGTCATTTAGTTGACGTCACATGGCTGTGAAGTACCGAACGAGTGAAGCAGGGTGATCTAACTAAGTTGTCGCCCACTCCATGAGTGGTGGATTTGACATGTTGAGACACGTGATACCGCATCTTGGAAAAAGTAGCTTTGGAAAACCACCTTCTTGCACAAGTGTATCTGGGAAGGCACTACGTGTCTGTGTTTTTGAGACTTAGGTCTTATCTAGAATTATCGTGTTGATAACACTAGGAAACTAGGAGTGATAATTCTGATGTGTATATTGAATCAAAATGGTGCATATTCTCATGAATTGTTGAATTGTTAGCCTGATAAGTTTCGATTGTTGCACATTTTGCAGAATTAACAACAACTCAATTAGACCAGACTAGTGTAGAGTCCATAGGAATGGAAGAAGCATAGGGGAATTACAGTGAGAAATATGAGAGCAGAAGGGTGGATGTCCATTTGGGAATGGAAGGAACGAACTCCAACGGACATGGAGAATAAAGGAATGAAGATATGAATATGGCTGAGACCATTAAGAATTTGCATAATGAAAGGCATATGAAATACAAAGAGAAGTAGGATGACTTCAACATGAAGCTATTGGAGGGTTTGAATAGAATAGAAAATAAATTGGTTAAGGAGAGTGGATCAAGTGAATCTGGGAGTCACAAACCTTCAGAGGAGAAAAGAAAAGAAAAAATTGCTAGTAGACATCACCATCATTCCCAAAGGCATTCCAATAAGAGAGTAGAAAACAACTTGAGTCTATCCCCGGTGATAAGGTATAAGATATTTGGGGTGGATGAGATGCGAGGAGAAATGAACAAAATAAAGCCTCCTACATTTGATGGTGAGCATAAGAAGGATGAAGATGCAGAAACATGGTTATTAGGCATGAGGAAGTATTTTCAATTGCATAATTATTCTACTCATGCAGAAGGTAGAATCGCTATCTATCAACTCAAAGGAAAAGTCTCCATGTCGTGGGATCAATTTGTGCAGGTACAACACATTGTAGAGAAAAGTGTTACTTGAAGGGAATTAAAGAATTATTTTGAGAAGAAGTACTTGACTAAGAGATACTATGACATGAAAATGAAAGATTTCTTTGAACTCAAGCTTGGAATTATGACCATAGATGAATATGTGAGAAGGTTTCTGGAACTACTAAAGTATGTCTCTTTCATCAAGGATGAGACAATCAAAATGCAAAGGTATTTAAGTGTATTGCCATCATTCATCAGTCAAAGGATACAGTATGATGATCCCAAGACATTAGAAAAGACCATAAGGAGAGCTAAATTCCTATATGATCAACAGAAAGTAAGGCCATCTTTCCAAAAGTCTTGGGAAGACAATAAGAAATTCAAGATGGATCAGAGGATGAAGGGAGCTAAGACACCATTCTTCAGAAATAATCCATAAGGATAGAAAATTCCTAAAGAACCCAGAATGATTGACACAGGGAGTCAAGGGCCAAGACAACCACCTATACAATGTTCAGTTTGTAAAGGGGACCATAGGTTCAGAGATTATCCTCACAGAGGTGAAAAAGGTAGGGTTGTTCACAATGTAAAGTGAGATGAAACAGTGGAGGACATGGGCAGATATGTGCCAAGGATTTATGAAGCCCTGGAAAATAAGAAAGTAGAGTATTAGTCCCACATGATTGAAGTGGAAGGTATGATCAACAACCAAACCCTTGCTATTTTAATTGATTCGGGAGCTAGTCATAGTTATATAGACCCTAAGATGGTGGAAAGTTTGCAATTACCAAGAAGCAAGCATGGGAAATCCTGGTTGGTACAACTGGCTATGGGAGCTAGAAGAAATGTTAATGAGATGGTTAAGTCATGCCTCATAGACATGAATGGACTGAACACCAAGGCAGATTTAAAAATCTTGCCTTTAGGTTCCTATGAATGTCTAATTGGGATGGATTGGTTGGAACAACATCACACTCTCTTAGACTGTCACAACAAAGCATTTACTTGCCTGGATGAGGAAGGGAAACTAAGGAAGGTATAGGTAATTCCCAGGGCAGTAACCATTAGAGAAATTTCAGCGTTGCAGCTAAAGAAATGTTACAGAAAAGGATGTCAAATAATTGCAACTCATTTGGCAGAGAGACCTAGAGATAAGGTGCAAAATTTGGAAGCTTATGTAGTACTGGAAGATTTTGAAGATGTGTTCAAGGAGATACCCAGACTACCCCCAAGGAGAGACATTGATTTTTCTATAAATTTGATGCCTGGAGCAGCACCAGTATCAAATTCTCCTTATAGAATGAGTTCACCAGAATTGAAGGAGCTGCAAATGCAACTTGAAGAACTTCTGAAGAAGGGGTATATATGCCCAAGAGTTTCACCTTGGGGTGCCCCAGTCTTGTTTATAAGAAATAAATATGGAACACTAAGGTTGTGCATTGACTTCAGATAGTTGAATAAAGTGATTGTTAAGAACAAGTATCCTCTACCAAGGATTGATGACCTCTTTGATCAATTGAAGGGTGTAAAGTTATTTTCAAAGATAGATATCAGATCTAGATACTATCAGGTAAGAATTAAAGAAGAAGATATTAGCAAGACCGCCTTTAGGACAAGGTATGGTCATTATGAGTTCACAGTGGTACCATTTGGGTTGTCGAATGCACCAGTTGTTTTCATGTGCTTAATGAATGGTGTTTTTTGAGAATATTGGGACAAGTTTGTCATTGTCTTTTTGGATGGCATTCTTATATATTCCAAGTCAGAAGAAGAGCATGAACATCATTTGAGGATGGTGTTGCAAGTATTAAGGGAGCATCATTTATATGCCAAATTGAGCAAGTGCTCATTCTATCAGAAACAAATTCATTATTTGGGGAATATCATTTCAAAGGATGGGATAATAGTGGATCCTAAGAAGATAGAGGTCATTAGATAATGGTCGACATCGAAGAATGTGGCAGAGGTGAGATCATTCATGGGTCTCGCAGGCTACTACAGAAGATTCATTGAAGGATTCTGAAAGATTTCACACCCAATCACTTATTTGCAAAGAAAGGGATTGAAGTTTCAGTCGACACTGGATTGCAAGAAAAGTTTTCAACAATTGAAACAATTATTGACAAGTTCATTGTATGCACCGATGCATGTAATGAAGGACTTGGTGGAGTCCTCAGTCAAAATGGGTTTGTCATATGTTACGAATCAAGGAAGTTGAAGGATCATGAAAGAAACTATGCCACTCACGATTTGGATTTGGAATCCACAGTGCATGCCTTGAGGAAATGGAGACACTACCTCATGGGAAAGAGGTTTGAGCTAAGAACAAACCACAATGGTCTAAAATATTTATTTGATCAACCAAACCTAAATGCTAGACAAAGCAGATGGTTAGAATTTATAAGAGAATATGAATTTGATATAAATCATATCAAGGGGAAAGAGAATAAAGTGGTTGATCCACTCAGCATGAAGTTGCGTGAATTACATGCTACAACCATTAGCATGTACCAAACTGATATTAAAAGAAAAATTCTAGAAGCTACAAATGCAGATCTGCAGTACAAAGAATTGGTAGCAATGCTACAGTAGGGTAAGATGCTTCATAAGGTGGATAATTATAAGTTGGGAATAGATGGAATATTGTTGCGCTAGAACAAGATTTTTGTTCCAAATGTGCATGACTTGAAACGTATGATTTTGCATGAAATTCATAATGTTCCTTATGCAGGGTACCCTGGATATCACAAAACTATGATAGTGATCAAGCGCCATTACTTTTGGCCAGGTATGAAGAAAGAGATCGCCGAGTACATCGCTAGATGTATGGAATGCCAAGAAGTGAAAGCTAAGAATAGGCACCCGACATGATTATTGCAACCTTTAACCATTCTTGAATGGAAGTGGGAAGTAGTGACAATGGATTTTATTAAGGGATTTCCTAGAATGGGAAAGATGCATGATTTGATCATGGTGGTGGTGGACAAACTTACAAAATATGCCCATTTTATTCCACTGAAAACTACGCACAAGGTAGCAGAGGTTGCTAATATTTTCATGAAGGAAGTGGCACGATTGCACGGGATTCCTAAGACAATTGTATCCGACAAAGACATGAAATTCACCTAAAATTTCTGGAAAGGATTGTTCAAAGGATTCAAAACGAATCTGAACTTTAGTACAACTTATCATCCTGAATCTGATAGAAAAACAGAAAGGGTGAACAGGGTGATATAAGATATACTGAGAATGTATGTGATGGACAAACCATGAAAATGGGAAGACTACCTACACTTGGTAGAATTTGTGTACAACAATGGGTATCAGGCATCATTGAAGATGAGCCCATTTGAAGCACTTTACGGCAAAAAGTGCAATACTCCAGTGGATTGGGATAAACCAGCTTATAGGACAGTAGTTGTGCTAGAGTTGCTGAGGGAAATGGAGGACCAGATGACAAAATATTAAGCAAAACTTAAAATCTGCCCAAGACAGACAGAAATTTTATGCTTATAAGAATAGAACCCACAGAGAATTCAAAGTGGGTGATCATGTTTTCCTGAAAGTGAAAGCTAATAGGAGTTCCCTAAATTTGGGAAGCTGCGCCAAGTTGGCAGCCAGATTTTGTGGGCCTTTTGAAGTCCTAGAGAGGATTGGTCCAGTTTCTTATATGATTGCATTGCTTGCATCTATGTCTGTTCATAATGTCTTCCATGTATCATTGATAAAGAAATATATACCTGATGCTAATCATGTTATTGATTGGAATGTAATTCAGGTGGAGCAAGAAGTCGATTTTCAAGTGCATCTGGTGCACATTTTGTACTAGAAAGTCAAACAGCTCTGGAACTGAGCCATAGGGCTTGTAAAGGTTCAATGGACCTGGTACAGTCCTGAAGATGCTACTTGGGAGAATGAATATGCAATGTAGATGGAATACTTGCAACTTTTTGAAGATTTTTAAAAACTTTGTTATATATGGGTGTATGATGCACTGAGGACAATGCATAAATAAGAGGAGGGGATTGTAATATCCCTCGGTTGAACCCAATTGTAAATGTAATATAAATGTACTTAAGCTAGTGAGTTGTTTTGACCTCATTTGGTAATGCATGTCATGTGGCACAGTGCCCGCATGAACTGCACAGTAAAATGATGTAATATGCACATTCCAGGATACCGCAAATAGTAACTAAGGTACGCGCAGTACGAAGGACAACAAGCCTCGTGTGTATGATATGTGTTATAAGCTGGTGAGCTAGTTATTATAAGTTGGGATGCTTATGTTTTGGTATTAGGCTAGAATGCCTAGATGCCAAAGGGCAATGTGCCTACTTTGTACATGACTCATGATTAATATAAAATACATCGATGCACGCAGACCGACCACGATAAAAGAGGTGGGGGATTGAACTTCATCAGTTAGGGAAAGGGAGGGCCAAAAGTCAAGGGAATATTATATTAACATTTCCTAAATCATAACGTATGGATAATTATTTTATCCTAAGTCCTAAAGTTGGGGACAAGTGGACCAAAGTAACTTCCGATATGACAATTGTCAAGTTGAGGACATGCATTGATATCGTGGGGGAACTTAGCTCATTTGGTGACTTTTTAGGGGATACCTTACCAACAACCCGACCATCTTTTCACACAATGAATTCCAAAAAGAGTTCACAGTGATTGTTTCACACTCAATTATCCAGTCAATGACTCCATTACCATTTTCACTCATGCATTCTGTTATCCTTGAGACATCCATTTCATCATTTTGGAGACTGTTCCCATAGCCCTTTTCAGTTGGTGTACCTAGTTATCTTGGAGAGGGATTGAAGAAGAGGGTCGTTAGGCCCGTGAGAAATTATTTGAGAGAGAGAATTGCTGGGGATTGTTTCCTGAAGGTGCTAAACTACAACTTCAATGCTCTGAGACTTCTGGTCTGGCCTGTTGCTGAAGCCCTGGAAGGGAAGTGGGGCAGTCAAGGGAATGTTGAGAAAAGAAGGGGCACACTTCCTCAGGTGGGACAGGCGTGTGGGGAATGAGAGGTTGTAGATTGTTAGAGTGAGAACTTGAGATGAAGTCTTTCCTGTTTCCCATGAGCCTTAGCCTGGATAGGAACCCTTTTTCCTGGCTGGAGTTCAGTCCCAGCTCGGGGGTGACTCACTGTTGAGAGTGATGAACAGTGTAGTCTATGGCTGGGAGGTTCGTGGACAGTCTGTACGTAGTTGGTGACAATATTTCTAAGATAAGTACCAATTGTATGATAAAATTATATGTTGCTTTGTTATTTACATGCCTATGTTACGGTTTATCATATATGTGATTATAATTGCCTATATGTTTATGGGTAATTCCCTGTAGATGTTGCATATCTTTAGTTACTATTATTTCAGTATAAAAGTCATATGTTATAGAAAGTAATTGTTTCTTTATGTTTATATGTAAAGCTTCTGCAAGAGTGTTGTATGTATATGTTTTATATGCATGCAGTTTAAAGAGTAAATTTATGTGGCATAGCTCAGTTGACTACTGGGTATGTTACCGTATGTTCCACAATAAGGGAACTAAAAATTTCCCTAGAGTATCATGGTATGACCTTTAAAGGTTGGGAATGTTACCGACTAGTGTCAGAGCATGAGAGGTTTCTCTGGAGTGGTGTGCCTCAACCTGTGGGTGGTCGGGGGAATGTTACAATGGAATTGGCCTTTCCACTTACACAAGTTTCCAAATTACTACTGAAGATCCTTCTTAAAAAAATATTTTTTGGAACATGTACATGCCCTACTGAACTACTTCCCACATACACATGCTAGCTTCATATTAGATAGCCCATGTACATAGACGATCCACATTCTATATATCCCGTGTTTACCTACAAAATTTGCTAAAAAATATAAAATTGCAAGGAATTCGACAGAGTTTACGAGCTATCAATGGTTTCCCAACCATTTCACCCATTGTAGCTAATACCCAAATTGAATAACCATCTCTTTCTCATATAAAAAGAGGTCTTGGGTTCCATTTACAACATCAAGAAAGAGAACAAAGAAACTCTGCCAAAATCCTTTCCCCTTCTAGCCCAAGTTTTGCATCCCTTTTTGAGATTTGGCCTCAACATTCTGCCTCCAACCCTTTCTCCTTATAAAACCCTTTCCCTTTCCCAAACATATCAGTTGGTAGTGAGAAGTAGCATGGGAATGATGCATTTGGACAAGCAAAAAGAGGACCTTGGACCTAGTTCGCGGAGCATTTCTTGATAAGAAGGTTGTAATCTTTCTGATCTTCATATTGAATAAAAGAGTTATTTCCTATCCCAATACATTGCGTCTTTTTATCTTTATTGATTAATGCATCTATGTTTATATTTGAATATTGAAAGTAACAAGTAGAGATTGTATATTTGTAGCATTGTTTTCCTAAGTGTTATTGCAAGTCATCTTTGAGAGGAGACCCGCAAACCAAGAAGATACAAAGGCGAAGAAGATATACGTAGGACGTTAGGACCAAAGGTACACCTATTGATCTTCCTTCCTCTCTCATCTTTCAGTTCTAATAGTTTTAGGGTAGTTTAGCAATAGAACAGTCTTTCAAGGGAAGTCAGTGCTTTGCCTGTACCTTGACCCAATATAGTAATAGGGAGATTTTCCCCACTAGCACCATCACACCTTGTGATCTCATCTACAACACAAGAAATATGTATACCATGTCCAAAATATTATGAGGCCTTTATTGTTCGAACATCGATTATCATAAGAACATTTGAATGCCATTTGGGTTACTACTAAAAATATGAACTAGTTTGAAGTGGGAGAAGCCCATATCTTTGATCTCATTGTTGATTTGGTTTGTTCATATTCATATAGACAATTGGATAGTTTTTTTCACAGTTTGAAACATGTTCAGGGTTGATCTGCAACAAACATTATTAAAACCCTTACCTTTTGGAAGAAAACTTGCACGAAGTGAAAACTAAGGAATAATTGCAAAATGATTACTTGAGTTACTCTGTAACATGATCTATATGGGAGAAGAACCTTGTGAAGAAGAATATATTATATAATAAAACTCTTCCATAAGAATTTTGTTATTGTTAATCACTATGGTGCATCATGAAAGTTGAAGCATTATGGAGGTGCAAGAACTCTTTCTCATATAGCACTCATACAGAATACATATACATAGTACACAGACTAGGGGTGAAGTCAAATATAGGGATTCTTTCTACTTCTTGTGATGGACATATAAATTTATGGGAACTCTTGGGAGATATATTAGTGGAGATGGTCAAACACACTTCTCATACTTATCTTATAACTGCACAAAGAATGCTTTTCAAATTTGTGGATAAATGTAGCTTATGTTCAAAGCATAAAATGTCCCGGTTGCGTGTGAAAGATGTTTGTTGTAGCAGGTCTTTTTGGGAGTAAGCACAAAAAGAGAGGCAGAGTGGGCCAAAGATAACAGTGGACATTGGAAAATAAGGAAGACTAGCGCGACAAAAGGCAAAGGAAGCAGTGTGCGACATGATTTGTGAAAATCTGATGCATATGTGGACAAACCTAGCGATGTTAGGGTTAGGGTTTTTGAGTCATATTGTAATATTTTTTAACCCATTTTGTAGTATAAATAGAAGAGGTATAAGGTAGATGGATGTATCTATAAGTGTTATCATATATTGATCTTTTTGGTGTCCCTTTTGAGAGAGATTATAATACCTTTTGTTAGATTATGTATTTTGATGAGAGTTGTGGAGCTCAGATGGAGTTGATGTAACTAAGGGTCAGGTCACAATTTGTGGATCTTGGTGAGATGATGGCCTACCTCACCATTATTCACATGATGTAATGCATGCAACACTATTTTGATGAAGAAGAAGAAATAAAAAGAAGATCTTTGTGGACGTAGCCCAAGGGGGGGTGAACCATGGTAAAACCCTATGGTGCATTGTTTCTGAATGTCTTTGCTATTTCTACAATTATGGTTAAATGGTTGGATGAATAAATGGTTTTAATTACAGTGTGCACTAGAAAATTTGTGTAGAATGAATATTATGAATGAATGAAATACTAGATCTGATGAATTGTATAATAGAATGCATCTTAAAGTAGAAATAGAAGTAAGAAGGACAACCCCAGTCCCTTCCATGACTGTAGAGACTTGCATCCTGTAATCACCCATAAAACATCTCAGGTGAGACTTCGTTGTTAACTCTATATGCGATGTATCCTTCTAGTTTACCAAAAGGGTTTTGTTGGAGAACTAAGGTAGAACCTGGGTCACCTGTACATCAAAAAAATGGTTTCGTTGTCAACTAGAACTAAGAAGAACAACTAGGAAGGAGTTTGGTGAAGAATATGAAGTGGTATAAGGGATTTCTAGGCCATGGAATCTTATGAAGCAAGATATTGAAATATGGTTAGAGAAAAAGCAGTTGGAGGTTGTGCAAAAAGATAATAATGGTTCCAGGTATACACTGCACCAGTACCTATAGAGTTATGTGTTTACTAATTTGCATGAAGCATATTTTTGTTATTTTCTAGAGTTATTACAAGAATGGATATTTTGGTTGAAATATACCCATCCGAATAATCGTATTAGACCAATAGAGTGGAATTTTGAAAATATTGCGTGATTGGAAAGGGTTAATAATAAATTCACGTGCATAGTGGATTTTTGTTTAGACAGTATTATTGCAGAGTTTATCACTGAGTTTGCAGTTGATACATCGAAGTCATATAATTTGGTAGAGAAGGAATTCTTGAGGGGACCTAGAGGGAGGTACATTAGGTATCTTTACACGTCGATCAAGATATTATTACATGATAAAGGCATGATGACCATGGAATCAGACAACTAGATCAGTCTATGCGCATGGGGGAGTTGAGGGAAACACTAAGGAAGATCTGTGAAATGGAGAAGGATATCGAGAGTAGACAAAAGAAGGAAGCAATGGACCCCATCATGATGGATGATGAACAGACTTGGGAAATCATAAGGAACATAGGTGTGACACACAGCGGATGACCCTACCAATATAACATGAATAGTAAGAAGAAGGAAATAAATGAGGGATATGGATTGGGAAATGATGAGGAAGAGGTAGAGGAGCTTCACACCACGGGGTAGATTGAAGATATATTGCACACCACATATGAGAGGAAAACCAGAGGTCATGGATCCGGTGAAAAAGAAGTCTCTCCATTCCATATTTGAATTAGTGTGGAACCCACAACGTAATGTGCGACTAACACAATTGAAGAAGAAAAACTCGTTAACCAACAAGTGATTAGTGGTAGAAGAATTTTTAAAGGACATGGGTTCAATGGAAACTCAAGTAGAAGTACAAGTTCATCAAGTAGCAGTCAAGTATCTACATTGCATGAAGGTGGCAGTTCAACAAATTTCACAATGGAAGGACAAGATCCAACTATTAGATTATCGGAGTTCCGAGGGGACGGGTGAGATGATCCAGAAAATCATTTGTTCATCTGTGAGAAGATATGGGTAGAAATGTAGATTACATATGAGGATATGAAGGTTGCACAGTTGACAATAACATTTAGACACCATGCATTATACTAGTAGATGGGTCTCTCAACACATAATCCAATGGGAACACTTATAATTGTAGCATATGTGAAGAGACAATTAATCAATGAATTTCAGAAACCAATCTCAGAAGACCAATTGATGAATAATATGATAGATATCAAACAAAAACTAGGAGAATCAGTTTGGGAAGTGGACCAGAAGTTCAAGAGGCTAAAAGGTAAGTTAAATTATATTATTACTGATACACAACATAGACATTTGTTTGTTAATTTTTTGTTTCCACACTTAAAGTATCCCTTGAGACAACAAAAATTCCAAAGTCAGGGTGAGGATCTACAGGTAGCCTTACAGCTAGAGGAAAACCAATACAAGCATACAGATCCAGCTATGGAAGAGCTAAAGCAAGATCTAGAGAACTTATCATTCCAGTTGAATCAGAACAAAGGAAAGGAGAAAAGAGAAGACAACTAGTGTACAATGTGAAGGATAGAAGGCGTCACAAGAATGAGTGTCCATTATTTATGCAGTATATTCGAGTGGAAATTCCAAACCCTTTAGCTTTAGGAGGACCATGGTGTGAGATTTGAAAAACACATGGGCATGATCCCTATCACTTCCCCCTGATGCAAACATATCAGATAGTATCGAAGAGTACATTTTGTAACTTTTACAAGTTGGTTGGACATGAAGACAAGGACTGTAGAACCTTGGATATGATGAAAGAAATGATTTCAGATATATATGGGGTGCAGGATGAACATATAATAGGATAACCTGTGCAGCAGCCGCAGTATAAGAATGTGCAACAACCATAGTACAATAATGTGCAACAATTTGTTGCAAAACCACAGTATAATGCACAACATTTTCAGGGGAAACAACATTATAATCATGCACAACAATGCACAACACCAACACAATACAATAACGCACAACCATAGTATAATCAAGAAGAAAAGTATAATACACTGTGTGGCGATAATCAGGGAAATAGAGGAGGCTTCAGAGGAGGAGGTTATGGAGGAAGAGGCTTTGGAGGAGGTCAAGAACCAGTTGTTTGTCATAACTATCAGAAACCATGACACTATGCTAGAGACTTCCCATAGGCACATGTGACACATATGTATTATCGCGCAGCATACCATGAAACAAAATATTTTCCCACACTTTTGAAGAATATACAGGACAAGAGGAACCAAACTAATCTGGACGTGCAATGGATTGGGGTGGAAAAAAAAGAAGGGGATGGGAAGAATATTAACATAGTTACTAGAGGTGGAGCTAAGATAGGAGAAGATGCATCTAAGAAGGATCAAGACTAGTACCAATGGGTCAATAAGAATACAACATCTAAACAAAAGTTTGATGCGCACAAAGAGAAAGAGATATTCAAGGAAGAAAGACATGAGATTTTGAAGGAAAACATTACGTCCACTTCATGAAAAAAACGAAAAGATGAGATACCAGTGTATGAAATGCCTTCATTATTCGATCAAACAAATCAAGAGCAATATTTATAAAAAGTAAGTAACTTAAGGAACTTTTTGGGAGCCTATGTCAAATTGTTGAATGATAAAACTTCTTGACTAGTACTGCAGAATTTGTTAGAAAAGTGTAATCCTGGGGAGGAAGGGGTAAAAAGAGTAAATCAAGTCCGTAAGAAGAGAAGAACTAGTAGGTAATTCAGATTGAATTCCAATATAAGAGATTTCAATATGGGGGATATCATACTAGACTTAGGATCTGAAGTCAATTTTCTTCCAAAGAAGACTTAGGAAGCTATGGGATAACCTCAAGTAGGATATGGGAGAACCTCGACTGGGATATTCACCTATTCAATTGAATTTTTAAAATCAACACATAGTGATGCCAATTGGTAGATTGAATGGGATTTCAGTAGTTCTAGATGGTGTGTGCACCATGGCTGATTTTGAAGTCATTGACATAGTGGACAACACTTCACCATATCCAACACTCTTGGGACTGGATTGGGATTTTGATAACTACGATATTATAAACATGAAGACAAGAAACATGATATTTGAATATGGAGGATACAAATTTATTGTGCCATTAGATCCCTCAGAAGGAGGAAGGTATGTGGAACCTATGACAGAAAATATTCTTATAGAATATGTAAATAAGCTATACAGAACAACCGCGTGCGAAGAATATTACATCAACCCAACTGGATATGGAATTCTCAGTGGGATGAGTATTAGCTCTTGTGCTTCAGAATGTGACACAGGAATGGGAAAATGGCAGCAATGACTACATGAATTATCTACCAGGAGGTGTTCCATAATGAAGCGTGCGCTAAGATCGGTCGGTACAGAGATAAGAGAACCTCCTACATTTTATGGATTGAATTATTTTGAATAATTTTTAACGAACTTTGAGGTAGAGGTTATGGAAAATCATAGATTACTTGCACTAGATATTTCTTTAAAAGATACACCTGCAAGATGGTGGGGTACACACAAAGCAAAGATCAACAATTTTTTTCAGTGCAAAAGGTTATTGCACATCAGATTCAACGTCGAGCAGGACCATAAATATGAGGAGAAATATGAGGTATTTGGAAAACCTCAATAACATGTATATAAGTGCATATTTCAATGGATATTAATACCACCAGAAGAATGGACACACCATTTCATTCACACTCTATAAGGCATTTCGAATAAATGGTACATAGAATAGTAACAACGTAGAGAAACTGCTAATTGGGAAGAGATACAAAATAATTTCATAGTTATATTTACCTTTGAGCATGACAGCCTAGAGCTAGATACAATGTTGAAAGTGCTGAGAGATGGGATATTTGAAGAACCATAATTTGAAATAATCCTAGCATATCAGAAGAAGGATAGACATAAAGTTAAACAATTTCTACAATGTTATCACATCGTAGTAGAAGAAGATCCAGGAGAAGATAATCTGCACAATATACAGATCTCATAAGTGGAAGGTGAAAGGGAAGTAGAAGTTTCAAATCTAGATTCAAAAGATTATGATACACCATTAAAGATCAAGTAGGTAAACATTGGAACTGCAGAAAATCCAAAGATGGAAAGTATAGGAGATTCTTGGGATAATCAAATAGTAGAAAGGATCAAAAAATTACTACTCAAATACAGTAACTTATTCCCAACAACATTTTTAGAGATGAAGGGATTAGCAGTAGATATAGGAGATATGAAGATCCCTTTGAAGACAGAAGCAAGACCTATTAGATCGAGACATTACATATTGAATCCAATATACAAAGAGAAGGTGAAGGAAGAAATTGACAAGATGCTAGAAGCTGGTGTCATAGAACCTATGGAGGAATCATAATGGATCAGTCATATGGTGGTGCATGAAAAGAAGCAAGGAGGAATCAAGACTTGTGTAGATTTGAGAAAATTGAATGATTCTTTCCTACATGATCTTTTTCCTACCCAATTTACAGACGAAGTTTTGGATAATGTAAGAGGTCAAGAAGCTTATTCTTTTACAGATGGGTTTTCATATTATCATCAAATCAGGATATCACGAGAATATAGGAATACGACAACATTTTCTACAAAGTGGGGATCATTTCAGTACACATTTATGCCATTTATATTGAAGAATGCACCAACCATTTTTTCAAGGGTAGTAGTAGCAGATTTTAAGGACTTAATTAATAAGTTTTTGGATATTTACTTGGATGATTGGACATTCTTCAGTCTATTGAAGAATCATGTTGAACTATCAAGTATGATGTTAGATGGATGAAGATAGTGATATATATCATTGAATATTAAGAAATGTATTTTCAGCGCACCTTTTGTGATTTTGTTAGGACATGTGGTATGTAAACAGGGTCTGCTAGTTGATCCTCCTAAAATTGTTGTCATAGTTAACTTACCACCACCAAAGTCAGTGTGCCAGTTGAAGAGTACATTGGGCCATACAAGATATTACATAAATTTTATAAGAATATATGCATAGATCACTGCACCAATGGAGAAGTTGTTGAAGAAGAACACTAAGTATCAGTGGAATGAGGAATGCTAGCAAAGTTTGTATATTTTGAAGGAGAAGATGGTTACTGCGTTGATTTTAGTATTTCTAGACTGGGAAAAATAATTTCATGTGCATGTGGATGCATCTCCATTAGAATTAGGAGCAATATTGACACAAATATGAGAAGGTGATATAGCTCACCCTATATCATTTTCCAGCTGAACTTTATCATATTCTGAATAGAACTATAACACTACAGAAAGGGAAAAATCAACTATGGTGTATGCTTTGTAGAAATTAAAACATTACTTGTTAGGGAAAAATTTCAAGATGTTCACAGATCATTTTTCTCTGAGATATTTAGTCAATAAGCCATTGATGGGAGCAAAGATATGTAGATGGCTACTTTTGTTCCAATAATTTGACATTGAAGTTCTGGTGAAGCATGGAAGATTGAATGCAAGACCAAATCACTTATCCGGGATAACTAATGGAGAAGAACCCAGTAACTTGGAAGACAACTTTCCAGATCCATGATTGTTTTCAATATAGGTAGTTGATGAGTATTTTTATAATATTATTGAGTTTTTTAGTACAGGATTTGCACCAAGAGAATTTACTACTGCGCATAAAATCAGAGCTGCAGATTATCAGTTTATTGCAAGTCATTGTTGGAACAGGGGCAGGCCCAGGGTTCAACGCTACAACAACACACCAACAAAAGCCTAACTACTAGCCCTTTCGGCAACACCTACAAAGAAGATGAAGTCTCACCCGAGGTAGAGGAAGGGGTGGTTGCAAGACTCGAATATCTGCAACCTTAGCTGGGACACCGATCTATGATTACAACACCTTAACAAAGAACTTAGCAATTACAGTTCTTCAGTATTTAACTAGTATCTTCTTTGCAGATAAAACCCTAGTTACAGAGCACCGCAGTTTTCACCCAGATCTAGCCTATTCAATAACTAAGAACATTCACATAGGTTATATATCGCATTCATCCCTATTATTAAGAACAAAGCATTAACAGATCTATCTATCATTCATATATATCAAAGAATTTAAGCAAGTAAACACAACAATACATCGTACAAAGCATAGAAACACAGGATATATGTGGTTCACCCCCAGCCTGGGGCTACATCCACCAACTCTTGTTCTCTTTTATTATATTTGGTCAATCAACTACATGCACAGAGCCACAAGATCCTACTCCACATAGGACAGGAGATCTGCGTGCACCTCACCAGATCCTCCTTCCCCAAGCTAGGTTACAGCACAAAGATTCTACTCAATCTCTTATAGTCACTTGCACTTAGCCTTGCAAGTCTCACATGGCATGCACAAAGCATGTACACTACCACTTGCACTTAGCACTTGGTATCACACACTTGTGCCTTTGCACTTAGCATACATACACACACACTTATATTGCCTAGATTTCTATTGATACATTACAAAAGAGGCCTAAACATGGGTAAACCCATGGGATGACATCCCCATACCCGTTACATAACCCCAAACCTAAAAATCCATAAAAAGGGGTTGAGATCCCAAGATATCTGCTTCAACTTGTACTTCTCTTTCAACAGTCTGTCAAAGTCCCAAAAGTAGGTCAAACCTGACCAAGGATCCTCAAAACTTGGTCAAGGGCCAACAGGCCCCCAACACTCACCTGTGACTCATCCCGAGTCACTCTAGTCTGGGTAGCTCTACTTCGAATGCCTCGAGCATGGCTCGAGATGCTTCGACCTAATGTTGTGCCACAACCTCCTTTTCGATGAAATCTTGGATAAATGCTTCATTGACAGGTCCCTCCAAGAATTGTTCAACTGTAGTGACGACTTGCTCCAGTTCTGTTCCTCGGCCTTCAATCTCTTCGAATAGTTGTAAAGCCTCATCCTAAATTGGTTGGAGCCTCTAAGTCACTTCTAATACTCTTCTTTGAATGGTCTAGACCTACTATTGGTTATTGCACTGTTCCTGGGATCGCTTCATCCTTTCAACTGCTGACAGGGGCTTCAACTGCGTCTGTACTACTTATGCTTGTTGCTTTGCCTCCTGGAGCTATGACTCCAGTGCCTTTAATTTAGAATCCTCAGTGAATTGCTCATAATTCTGGGCACTGTGATCACTTAGTTGTTTACATTCCATGGCGAGGGCCTTGATTCTTTCAACTATGCTTCAAGTAGTTGCTTCTCTTTTATCTCGTACATCTGGTGGAGTGTTGGGCACTGTGTGGAGCTCTAAGTCTGCTATTTTTTGTTGTAGCTGCTGGATAGATTCTGTGAGCTGTGCTACTTGATGCTCCTCTTGGTATTCTTCCTTTGGCTCTAATATTGTCAAAGAGTGAAGTGCTCGGTCGAATACTTCTTTAACTCCTAGCAGTTCTGTGAGCAATTGTTCTTTTTCTTGCTTGGCTTGCGCTCTCTCTTCTTCAAAATTGACTTGAAGTTCCTCTTTCTCCTTTTGTGAAACCCAAAATTTCTCTACCATTTATTCTGGTGCTTGCTTCAAGGTCACTGTGGCATGTTCATTCTCTTCTTATGCTCGACGAAGGTAGGCTTTGGTCACATAAGGTAGTCTACGAAGTTGGGTAGGATCATCTCCCAACTTTGGTTCTTCTGATGGCAGGGGCATCATGGATACTTTGCAGCTGGAGTGAAGGGCTTGTTGTACCCCTCTCACCTCTGTCGCAATTTTTTCATACAAGGCTTCTTGCTTGGCTTCATTGTTTTGAAAAATGTCCTGCGAAGCGTCTGATATAGCTACGATGATGAAATAAAAGTCATCGATCATGAGTACAATCTTAAGCTTCGGCTTTCTTTCTTTGGATTTCTTCCGCAATGTAGGTTTCATGGGGGAGACCTTCCTTTCTTTGATGGATTTGCATCATCAAGGGGGTTCCATGGAGAGGTTAATTTGCCTTTCTCATGCTTATCTTCTTCCCCTGCTTTTTATTATTTCTCCTCTTTGTCCACCTTGTCACCTCCTCCTCTACTAGGTGAATTTGAGGCAGTCTCTTCTGAGGTGCTTCTCAGTTCCTGTACATATTCGTTCTTCTTCCTTCTACTACTGTTGGGTGCATTATACTCCTCGCAGGTAACTGCCGGGCTTCCCATGAGGTTTGGGTCAGACAATTATGCCTTAGAGACTAGTATAAGGAACTCTACGGGCCATTCCTTAGTGATTTCTTCCAGGTCCTCCTCAGTGAGATTATAGTATGACTGAAGCTCTTCTTTATTCTCATCTATGAATGCAGTGATATATATGAAATGCCTATATGCGTGAAACTTTATGAGGGGTCTGAACTTGTCCAGAGTGTTTGGCGTCATCCGAGGGAATGATTTGATAGCCCTTTTCAACTGCAGGTAGTAGGTATGGAATACTGCATTCGACTGCCACATTTTTCCCATGTCACTCGAGTACCAAATCGTGGTCAAATTCATAGCGAGAGGCTCAAACGGCTCGATGTCTAGGAAGGTCGCACCTTCCGGCATCTCCCAATATGTAAATGTGATAAGGATCAATAGCTAGCTAAAGTGGAACTCGTAGCCCTGATCCTGAACTTCGAAGCAATTAACTTCTAGCTAGCTGACTAAGTACTTCACCCAGTTCATTTGTAATCCCTCCATGCACTTTCCTATGAGGTCAACCACAAACCCTAGGACCTACGTGGGATTGTTCTTCCGGACTAGCTTACCAACAATCAACTAGAAAGAGAGGCGCACTGTACCATTCTGAATGGAGGCTACCTTTTAGCCTCACGTCCACTTCTCTACATCGTCATAGATGTCTTTAATATTCTATGCTAGGGACCAATCTGTAGCCTTCCCTAGGTAGAAGTCCTGTGGGTCAGGTTCTTGCATGCTCAATCCAGTGATCCTCTGGATTAGCATCGGATTAACGATAATACGCCTGTCTAACCATAAATAATTGTTGTGGAAGCGCAACAACAAGAGTTTAACACAGGTGTTAACCTCCTGGTGCCTTCCAAAGTGTGGAATTTTCATGAACCATTTGTTGGCATAGGGGCAGACCCAGGGTTCAATGCTACAATAGTGCACCAAAAAAACCCTAACTACCGGCCCTTTCAGAAACACCTGCGAAGTAGATGAAGTCTCACACAAGGTAGAGGTAGGGGTGGTTATAGGAATCAGATGTATGCAACCTTATCTAGGACACCTATATGTGATTACAATAGCTTAACAAAGCACTTACCAGTTACATTTCATTAGTATTTAACCAATATTTACTTCGTAGATAAAACCCTAATTACAGAGCATCGCAGTTTTCACCTAGATCTAGCGTATTCAAGCACTAAGCACATTCACATAGGTTAGATATAGAATTCATCCATATTATTAAGAACAAAGAATTAACATATCTATCTATCATTCATCTATATCAAATCACTTAAGAAAGTAAACACATAAACACATCAATACATCGCACAAAGCATAGAAACATAGGATATATGTAGTTCACCCCCAGCCTGGGGCTATGTCCACCAACTCTTCTTATCTTTATTATATTTGGTCAATCCGATACACGCACATAGCCACAAGATCCTACTCTACATAGGACATGAGATCTGCGCGCACCTCACTAGATCCTCCTTCCCCAAGCTAGGTTATAGCACAAATATTCTACTCGATCTCTTACAGTCACTTGCACTTAGCCTTGCAAGTCTCACACGGCATGCAAAAAGCATGTACACTACCACTTGCACTTAGCACTTGGTATCACACACTTGTTCCTTTGCACTTAGCATATAGACACACACACTTACATCACCTAGACTTCTATTTACACATTACAAAAGAGGCCTAAACATGAGTAAACCCATGGGCTGACATCCCCATACCCGTTACATAAGCCCAAAAACCAAAAATCCCTAAAAAGGGGTCAAGATCCCACGATCTCCACTTCGACTTGCACTCTGTCTTTGATAGTCTATCGAAGTCCCAAAAGTAGGTCAAACTTGACCAAGGATCCTCAAAACTTGGTCAAGGGACAACAATCATTTATACAAACTTGGAGTAGATAACATCCTAAGGAGATGTGTGATGGATCATGAAAGGACTATCATTCTAGCAGAGGTACATGAAGGTATTTTTGGAGGACACTATGCAGGAAAAACTACCACGTAGAAGGTATTGCGTGTAGGATTATGGTGGCCAATAGTTCACAAGGACTCAAAGGAATACTATAGAAAGTGTGATGTTTGTGCAAGATACCAGATATATAAAATATGCAGAACAGAAACGAAATGCTAGAAATGACAGAATAACAGTAAAATGTCCAGCATAATCTTCACAATACACAGAAATGATATACGAAAT
>JZKD02S1888895.1:277518-296094 GCA_000966675.3 Picea glauca
TTCTAGAAGCGGAAGCTTCTATTAGGTCTTCTTACATCCACCTTATTCTATTTTATTGAAAGGTCTTATTAATATTGACCTTTATTACATCCGAATATATTGATCTACCTATGTGTGGGTTAGGACCTTAACAGTTTGCCAAAGAGTTTGGAAGCCATCTAGGAGGGATGAGATATCGTCGAGACCTCAAGTTACCTTACAAGTGTTTGATAAGTGGGAATTAGATTTTTTAGGTCCAATCAACCCATCAGCCAGAATATTAGTAGCCAAATATATTATTAGAGTGACAAAATATTTGACTAGATGGGCTGAGGAAACACCAGTGAAGGATTGTACCATAGATACTACAACACAATTTTTATTTTAACATGTAGTGATAAGATTTGGATGTACAATAATATTGATGAGTGATCAGGGGATTGACTTCATCAACAATAAAATTGAGGCAATGCTTGAAGAGTTTAAGATACATGTCCAGAAGAGTACTCCTTATCACCCTCAAGAAAATGGAATACTAGAATCCTTTAACAAGATTTTGGAGAATTCCTTGACAAATATTTGTAATGTAAATAGAGATGATTGGGATTTGAAGGTACCAACAATACTTTGGGCTTATAGAACTACTTGCAAGAAGCAAACAAGACACCCAATAGATTGGTGTATGGATAGGAGGAAATAGTTCACTTAGATTATTCTATACCAAGTTTGTGCATTGCAGCAATTACATATATGATAGAAATGGGTGTAGCGCAAGAAATATTGACTCAACTGATGTAATTAGAAGAGGACATAATCATAGCAGGTTTCCATCAGGAGGTACAGAAAGAAAAGGATAAAGCATGGCATGACAGAAATATCAAGAAGAAGAATTTTAAGGAATGCAATCCGGTTGTCCTCTATGACACTAAGTTTTTGCATCACCCAGGGAAGTTGAGAACGCATTGGCTAGGGCCATATTAGATAAAGTCTGTCACCAATGGAGGTTTTTTACAACTGCAATTCTTATCAAGAAAGGAAGTTTAAGGATTGGTGAATGGTAGTCGACTGAAACTGTATATGGATAGTCAACTCACTAACCCTCATTAGTTTCATTGCAACAAGTAGACTTGTGCATATTGTAAATAGTAGGAGTTAAAAGAAGAAAAAGGAAGAGAAAAGTATAAAAATAAAGAAAAATCCAAAAAGAAGTAGTTAGAAGAATAAGTGATACATAGATAGTTGACAATGATTGTGCACATCAAACAGAAAGTCAGGGCGCCGAGAAATGAAGATACCACACGCAGGAAAAATATAATAGAAGGAAGTACCAGTGCATCGGAGATGTAACACAATGGAAAATTACAGTGCACCGGAAAAATGAAACAATTGGGAAACGAAAAAACGGTCACCAAAAAAATAAGGCGCGAAATGCATATTTATGAAACATGCACAGTAAGATTTGGAACATTTATGAAAGTTAATGAAGCTTGCTCAAAAAATTTTGGAGCGTTTATGAAAACAATTTAGAAGAAAAATTAGGGTTCTAAAAGCCTCATTATGAATTTCAGTGAACACAAAATTGAGCAGCGAGAAGTGAAAGAATGCACAGGTGATTTAGAAAATAGATAGTGAGAATTTTGACGCAAACCCATCTAGATCCCAGCACAATGGCACCACCCAAAGTTGTATCACCAAGCTACATGTTGAGAGGAAGATACAGGAACAAAAAATCATCAACATAACCAACAGTGGAGGTCGAAAAACCTACACAGATGGAGGGAGTGGTGGATGTCAATGCCATTCCTTCCCCAGAGATGGAAATCCATACATTGGTAGAGGAGAAACCAGAAGAAATGTAGATCGATCCACCAAATACAATAGTTGATCCAAACCCAACACAGGAAACATTCCTACCCACCACATAGGTAGATGAGGAAAGTACTAAGTCTGACGAGCAAAGGAGTCAAGAAGGCACAAAAAAAACACAGCAGGAACAAATATCAGATGAGAAAATTATAACACAACAAGAGTCTAGAGAAGAGGAAAAGGAGGAAGAGCACACATATTAGGAAGTACAACCTTCCATTGTGCCAGTAAAGGGGAAAGGTAAAAAACAGATCTAGATATCCCTACACAAGCAGCCAGAGGTAACCATAGTGTTACCACATGTACTAGCAGGGTAAACAATTGTCGTAGACTTACTTGGATGCGTAGAAAAACTGTGTTATTCAGATCATGATGTCAAGGATACAGACAAGTTCCCATAGTTTGTACAATAGGTATACTTAGAAAAAAGAGGATTCATTGTGAAGGGATTTCCCATAATGGAACGTAAGTAGTGGATACAAGGGTTATACAACACAAGCATCATGAAACAGTTGGAAGCCTTGCACTTTGGCAGGGGTAGGGAAGTAAATAACTGTGTCAAGCAATTATTGATAGTCATGCAGGGAGGCATTTTGTGGTAGGATAAATAATTATCCTTAAACATTGATTTGATAATAGAGATAATAGGTCTACCCACCAATGGTGAGCCACCTATGTAGTACCTTGAGGACAAGACCAAGGAGAATTACTTGGTAGAGGAGATGAAATAAAAGTATGGTACATAAATAGGAGCTAGGGGGATCATCATCAACATGATTAGTGAACCAAAAATAATACTAGATACAAAAATAATGGCTTGTAAACTACTCAAAAAGTGTCACAAGGATGAAGTGATATCAGGTGTTATAATAGCGGTCACACAATACGCAAAGGGAAATGTATTAAGTTGGAGCCTATATTTATTAAAGTTATTTTCAGATGATTGTAAGGATGCATAGGATATTGGGACAAAATTACACTACTCATGGATTATTATCTGGATTGCATTAATGGGTTGTAAGCACCCCAATCACACCATGTTTCTTCAGAGAACTCGAAGGTGACACATAACACAATATGAAGCATTGCGGCACACCATTGTCACCAAAGACAGGTAGGAAAATACTATCATATTCAAGACATACCTTGAAGAAATATAGGACAAGGTGGATGAGATGTGGAGGATCCCACCAAAGGTGGTGGAGAAATACAGAACAATAGCTAACTTTAAAGAGTCATGACATAATATGTGGATTTAGGAGAAAAGGGATCCAAAAAAGGAGTGGTTGTAGATGAGGTACTAAACCATAGAAGACGAATTTGAGTGGGTGATGAAATATTGACAAGAAGAATGGAATATTCTAGTCAATAAAGTAAAGGATAAGAATCCATTCAAGGACAAAAAACTAGAAGCAACATGTTCATCTGAAAGAAAAAGTATCCCATCTTGTAATACAAGGAGCGCAACACAAAGTAATAATCAAATAGGGGGGATTGAAACAAAAAATAATAATCCTATCTCCAAGACAGTCACACAACAAAAGGACTGTGCAACTATTACTAATGGCTTGGCACAAAAGAAGGACAGACTCCCTGCACAGGAGGAACAGGAAGAAGGGGACATACTAAACACCCCAGGAACAACACAACCAACACATTCAAGACCACCAAAGAGACCGGTTGTACGGACCAGTGGGGCACGCAAGAATGTGAAAGAACACAAGTAAGTCCCATAATACACCATCACTGAAGACAGTGCAGAACTAATCGCGAGGATATTTCAAGACCACATCGTTGAGGAATATGAGGAGGAATAAAAAAAAAGGGAACGGATCATGAAAGAGATGACAAAGGTCATACATGTATTAGAGCATATACACTTGACCAAGGCCCAAAATGAGGACACAATACAACAAAAAATAGCACAGAGCGAGGAAGAAATAGTGCAGATCAAAACATTACCTAATAAGAACTTTAATATGACTAAAGAAATTATGTGAATAGATAAGCACTTGGCGCAGAGACAACTTAAGGACATGGAACAACTAGAAATGGTATTTTCTAAGATACCAACAAAATCCTTATATAAGTTGCAAATGAGTGTAACATAAGAATTCCAGTCCAGGTTAAGGATAGGTGCAACAAACCTGGAGATAGCCAGGGAAGCTAAGGAAGTATTGGAAAACATTCTCACAGAGGTGCGACCAAATGCAAAGAGCACAAACTTCGTGTAGATGTATTCGAGGAAAGACTTAAAGAAGTCTTTAAGGACATTCCAATGAGCACATTAGTAGGGGAAATCAATGCATAAGAGAAGCTAGATAATATCGTGAAGGTGATGGATGGGTACAAACAAGAAATCAAAGAATTGGTGGAGAAGATAACACCAACCACACCGCCAGAGGTCAGAACGGAACGAGAGAAGAAAGATATAGAAAAAACAAAGTACATTGCACTGGAAGTTAAGGAGATATCATAACTTTATCAAAGGAATGCACAACTTTGGACAAGCCTGGAAGAGGATGATAAGATCTAGCAACTAAATCAGAGAGAAGAGAAGTTGAGCATTGCAGTTCAGGATTTGAAGCGTGGTAGAAGACAATGGCCATATCCCTAATATTGAGGGCCACATGAGAGATGAAAAACCTGCAAGAAGAGTTAAAGGCCACACAAGAGGAGAAACAAGCATGACAGGCTCAACTGGATCCCCTACAAGAGAAAGTAGAGAAAATCATAACAGTGCTAGAAATAGAGAAATCTAGCATGGAATGGGTGCACTCAGAAAGCATACAAGTGTTGAAGAAGCATGTTACAGTGCAGGTCGTGGATACCCTCACAGAGACTAACTCGTTGATGAGGGTAAAAGCAGATGAACTAGCACAAAAGTTCTAGGAATTGCAGAAATTGGTGTAGGAGGCACACATGGCCTGAGTGGCTCAGGATGAGCCAGAGGTTAGTGTTGGGGGCCTGTTGGAGCACACATTTTTGGGAGTAAGTAAAACAAGCAAGGAAGAGTGGGCCAAAGGGAATAGCGCACATCAAAAAATAAGGAAGACCAGTGTGACAAAATGCAAAGGAAGCAGCATGCAACAGGATTTGTGAAAATCCAACGCATATGTGGAGAAACCTAGCCATGTTACAGTTATGGTTTTTGAATCATATTGTAAGGGTTTTTAACCCATTTTGTATTATAAATAAAATAGGTATAAGGTAGATGGAGGTATCTGAGAGTGTTATCATATCTTGATATTTTTGGTGTCCTTGTTGAGAGAGAGTATCATACCTTTTGTTAGAGTCTGTATTTTGATGAGAGTTGTGGAGCTCTGATGGATTTGATGTAACTAAGGTTCAGATTGTAATCTGTGGAGCTTGGTGCAACATTGTTCTGCCTCACTATTATTCACATGATGTAATACATGCAACACTATTTTAATGAAGAAGAAGAAATAAAAAGAAGGTTTATGTGGACGTAGCCCCAAGTGGGGGGTGAACCACGGTAAAACCATGTGTTGTAATGTGTCTGAATGTCTTAGGTATTTCTGCAATTATTGTTAAATGGCTAGATGAATGAATGGATTTAATTACAATGTGCACTAGAAAATGTATGTTGAATGAATATTATGAATGAATGAAATATTATATCTGATTAATGGTATAATAAAATGCATGTTAAAGTATAAATAGAAGTAATAAGAACAACCCCTATCCCTTCCATGACTGCAGACACCTGCATCCTTTAGTCACCCATAAATCATCTCGGGTGAGACTGTGTTGTGCACTTTGTGTGCGGTGTAGCCTTCTGGTTTACTAGAAGGGCCAATGATGAAAAGGGTTTTGTTGGAGAACTAAGGTAGAACTTGGGTCATCCCATACATCCAACAATTTCTTTGTGTCACAATATTCATTTTACAAGTTCAATATGAAAATTTTGTTAAGAGTGAAAGTGTCCAAGTTGCCCGGATTAGAGGGTTCATAAATTCACTCTAAATGAATTTTTTTTTTCTCCATTCCTGATGGTAAGAAAATTGAAAAATTAATAGAAAATTTTATTCAATGTATGTTTTAATCCCAAAAATGACAAGTGTCATCCAAGACTATTTTTAGAAAAATAGATCAATATGTTTCAGATTTTGAGGCATCATTTGAGCATTTGAAGATTATAAAATAATTCATAACTTTATTAAAAAGGGGGGGTATATTAGGAGAATTTTGGCAGCAAATCCATATTCATTTTTTAAAATCCCAATGGGTCATTTATGATGTAAACTTCTCAAATCCAAAGGATATCTCCTTGGGTTCATATCTTGAATGAAATAGAGCCCCATTTTTCTCTTAATTTATAGTGTTAATCTCTCTTAAAATCTCTCACCTTTGTTTTCATCTTTATAAACACTTGCAGTGTCAAGGTGTATTAATTTTGAAGTAAAGGCCTGGATTGTGTTACAATCAGGTGTTAAATTTTCTGTTCTATATAGAAAATTTGTGTAAATAGAGAATTGTAGAGGAAAGTGTTTAGTTATTATTGTCTATTTTATTTATTCTTTTACATTCATTCCCCTACAAATTACATTTATGAACATTTCATATCGAGATTCTTTCTTAAAAATGCCCATCTTAGTTTGGATTGATTTTTAAGTTTTCCCATATTTTAAGTTTAATTTCACTCTCTTCTTCACAGACTTACAAAGATTGCATTGTTCTCTATTTGGTATGACATTTAATGTATTCTTATGATATTCCACCTTCCAATTACATCTTTGTGCTTGGTTATTCAAGACTCCATGTCCAATGAATACTCCTTTGATTATATAATATTTATACATTATTTTCATTCCATATTCTTCCTTTTCTATCCTCATCCAATCCACCCTATCCTTTACATTTTAAAATATAGCATCTAGGGCTTAATAGTGTGATATGTTTCTTAGTAATAGTGAGAAAACAAAAATTTTATATGGTTAAGAGAGCCCTCTTTGGTCCAAGAGCTAGCTTGTAGCATAAAGTTGGTTCAAAGATGTCATGGCATCGTTTCTAAACAGCTGAAAACCATCTCAAGTTACAACATTCTTTTTGGCATCATTGTTAGGGATGAAGGTTTCATATTTTCCTCGGGGTATTATAAAATATCAGATCTGGTTCTTAAAGGTGAACAAAGATCAAACAAAGGATGTGTGGTTATTCACCTGGAGACTTTATTGTGATTTCACTGGTGACTTAACTGTATTTCAATGTCAAGTTCATTTTTTGCTAAGATTGTTGTGAGGTATGATCCATTTAACTTTTCAAATATTCCTAGTTTTCCTAATGCTATGCCTAGTATAGAATACTAGGGAGATTGTCTTCCAAGGTTCATAGAAGATGATGATTATTTCCCTGCATGATGCAGGCGTGCTCACAAGCACGTCCGCTCACAGGATCTTTCCTCCTTCCTCGGGCTGAAGAACTGAAAGGCTCTTCTATTTCCCTATCGAGAAATTTTCACCCACAACAACTCCCTCACGGGATCTCACTTTATTCTATTGGGAAATCGTACTTCGTGACTTTGCGAGTCATGTGGTCACGCGTTTGTTTCTCACGATTCTCCGAAATCTAATGTAAGACAACGCTGACCTTTTACTTTGCTATCAGGGTTCCTCCTATCAGGATTTTGGCACATGCGATGTCAAAAACAACTTGCTTTACCTACCCCCGATCCCCGATACACCAAAACTCCGATGCACTCGTGAGTTTGACCTGTCCATGTCCCTGTCACCTCGTCGAGATTTCAGACTTCGCTATATTGCGAATCCTAATGTCTATGGTTTCAGGACTTTCCTTTTCCCGAATTCAGTACTAGCATGCCACCTGTCCTCTCACCAATTCCTGTGGCCCCACGCTCCTTTAGTTGTTGGGATATCGCGTTTTGTGATATCGCGATTTCTGATGCAACATTTCCCTTGTCTCCAGGACTCCCAAATTGTCAAACCCCGACTTCTTTAGATCTCCCAATACGCGTCCCGAATGATGGGTGGTTCAGATTGAACCTTGGACTTCGCTAAATGGAAAATCAAAACCACTCACTCCTATGAACCCCGATGACCAAATCTCCGATCGAATGGTCAACCGACACGTGTCTTACCTGATATCCACGGTTATGATCCCTTCATTGTTTCAGAAATCAAAAGGCCTCGGGCTCTTGACTTCTGAACCCCCGATATATCGATGACCCCTGGTTTCTGCCACTTGCCCCAAAAGATGGACGGCCTTGGGCTCGTTAGGATTTCCATGATGGATTTTCCAATCTCTAGTCCACGGGATCCCCGATTTCCTGAACTCTGACACCTCAAAATTCCAATGCTTCTCAAAGTTTCCACTCTGCTCACGAAGGCTTAAACCCGATGCAACTCCTGCCAAATTAGATGGTTGACAGGTGACTATGTGTAGATCTGACGGCTAGCAGGATTTCGCAAATCCTCTCTAAAAGATCCTGACCGTTTATCTTCTCCTCCTCGATACATTCACGAAGTGAACTAAGGACTCCTTCCTAGACTTAATCAACTATGTCCCAAACCTCCGTCACCTTGAGTCACTCGATATGCTCCAACTCTTTGCGCTACCTTCAATAGCTTCAAAGGATTTATCCCTCCTGATCTTTCTCATGACTCTGAGTCTTAGAGAAGATTCTTGCGTGCACTCCTTGTGACAACTCTCAGACACTTCCAAGTGTTGAATACCTTCAACTCTGTGCACTCCTGCAGCAGCATTCCTTCAACACTCCGCTCAGATTCACAACTGAGACTTTCATTAACCTGTGCACTCCTTGCACGGCTCCTATAACCCAATTTCACTTCTGGGTGAATGAGAACAAGAGTTAAACTATCTAAGCCTTCTGTCAACGCACTCCTTGCAGATGACTTCAATTGCACTCCTTGCAGGAATCCTTGCTAAAATAGAGAAACAATTGAAACTCATTTCTTCTACTTCCTTTCTCATATTTCAAACACTCAGCAAGAAATCATTCATACATAGCATGTACAGCAAATGCATAATAGGAAGTAAATACTCATTAGCATAGCATTCAGTATACATACACAGAGAACAAACACAAAACCATGGGTTTGAATCTTCTTCTATTAATTCAAGCTTTGTACATGGGTGTTCTTCCACAACTTTCTACTTCTCTTCTCAATGCTCAGGATTATGTTACAATGCACAATGAGGGTGTCTATATCTCGTTTCCCTCTTTCTTTCTAAAACGGTCTAGTCTAGAATTAAAATCCTATCTACCTGCATTAACTGTATTAAATGCCTCCTACCTACTAAGGACGAGAGCGTATGGCTCAAGGTCTTATTACATTTACAAGTGCGTCTCTTCTTAATGGCTTCATTTAAGATGGTGCATTATATTTGAGACAAATTCAAAATTTGTGCTGGGCTTGTCCAGTTGTCCTTCACTTCCGCGCTGGCTCGCTTGATGTGGGTGATGCTCTTTCATCATACTCCCTCGCTTGAAAGTTTTCATGGGCTCCTGTCCATGAGCTCTTGCACGGTCTGTCCATGCTTCAGAATCTCTTCCTCAGTCTCTGAGCTAGCATCTTCAACTGGATGGTTCTTCCATTTGACTAGATACTCAAAGTATTGCTTTCGCCTGGTCCTCTTACCCACTCGTTTATCCAGTATCCGCTCCATCTGTGGCTTATCTGCAACTGGCATCTGCTTTTTCCAATAAAACTCTGACTGTTCATCACTTCCAGTCTCTGTTTCCGCAGCTATGTATGGGTATAAATCTAAGATATTGAATATCAGAGAAATTCAGATCCCATCGGGTAATTCAATGTCATAAGCATTTGTCCCAAACTTTTTCAAGACCCTACATGGTCTGCTTTTCTTCATGTTCTATTTGTTATACGTTCCTCTCGGAAACCTTTCCTTTCTCAAATGTGCTAGAACCAAATCATCAACCTCGAACTAAAGTTGTATTCTATGTTGATCAGCTCTGCACTTATACTCCTAGCTTGAATTCTGCAACCGCTCCTTCACCTGGCTGTGAAGTTCCTTCATCGCTTTTGCGAATTCTTCTGCACTAACGCTCCTAATTGTAGTCTGTTCTGAATCCCTCAATTCAGAAATTCCCCTCGGTTGTATGCCATAAACAACCTAGAATGGACTCTGTCCTGTATTCTTGTTCACTAAGTCGTTATATGCAAACTCTTCCTGCGGCAATATATTGTCCCAACTGCTGTGGTGCTCTGTCACCAAGCTCCTCAACAAATCTCCTAGACTTTTGTTTACCACTTATGTCTGTCCATACGTCTGTGGATGAAATGCTGAACTAAACAACAAGTTATTTCCCAGCTTCTTCCATAAGGTTCTCCAGAAATGTCGTATGAACTTCGTATCTCTCTCCGAAATTATGCTCCTTGGTAAGCCGTGAAGTCGAATGACTTCTTTGAAAAGCAGGTTCGCGATGTGAGTCGTGTCACTGGTTTTCCGACATGGGATAAAGTGTGCCATCTTGGAAAATCTATCCACCACCACAAAGATTGAATCACAACCTCTTTGTGTTCTTGGCAACCCTAATACAAAATCCATGCTAATCGCATCCCACAGCCTCTCTAGTATGGGTAATGGTTGATAAAAAACCTGCATTCTACTTCTTTCCCTTCGAATGCTAGCAAATTATACACCTATCTACAAATCTCTTGACCTCTGATTGCATCCCTGGCCAAAAGTATGATTCGCTCAGCTTTGCGAATGTTTTGTCATGACCGAAATGTCTGGCCAATCCTCTTCTGTGTTTCTCCTTCAGCAACTTCTCCCTCATGGAGCAATTCGGTATACACAGTTGATTGCCTCTGAACAACAATCCTTGTTGGATCATGTACTCATCCCACTAGCTTCTATCCCTGAGAACTAGATTCTCAGCTGCTTCATATGCCTCCTTGAAGTCTGGATCATCTACGTACATGTCCCTGAGATCATCAAAACCCAATTTTTTGACTTTGAACTCCTGCAACAGAAAACACTTCCTACTCAAAGCATCAACAACTTTGTTAGCAATACCAAAAATGTGTTTTATCACAAATGTGAAATTTAGCATGTATTCAACCCACTTAACATGCCTCTGATTCAACTTCTCCTGTTGGGTCACAAACTGTAATGCATGGTTATCACTATACAAAACAAATTCCTTTGGAATCAAATAATGCCTCCACTTTTTCAATGCCTGAATAATGGCATAAAACTCCTTATCATAAGTGGAGTACTTCACTTTCGTTTCATTCAGCTTCTCGCTGAAATATGCAATCGGCCTATCTCCCTGACTCAAGACTGCCCCGATTGCAAACCCGCTTGCATCGCATTTCACTTGAAATGTTTTTCGGAAATCCGGTAACACCAGAACAAGTTGTTCTGTGATCTTCCTCTTCAACAAATTGAAACTCTTTTCATCTTCTTCAATCCGGTGAAAAGATTTTTGTCTTTTCTTCACTGTATCCATCATCGCTGCACTAATTCCACTAAAATTCCTGATGAATTTTCGGTAGAAACTAGCCAATCCATGAAAACTTCGCACCTCAAATATGTTCTTCGGTGATGGCCAATTTTTTATTACCTCCACTTTATCTGGATCCATCCTCAACTCATCTGCAGAAATAACAAATCCCAAGTAAATGAGCTCTGTCTTCATGAATGAAGATTTCTTCATGTTTATCAATAGCTTCTCTTGCTGTAATTTCTTCATCACAATGGCCAAATGATTTAGATGTTCAGATTCCATTTTACTGAAAATCAGTATATCATCCAGATATACGATAACAAATTTTCCGATGAAATCCTTCAGGACTTCTTTCATCAATCTCATAAAGGTACTTGGCGCATTTGTTAAGCCAAATGGCATAACAAGACATTCATACAACCCTTCATTTGTTTTGAATGTTGTCTTCCATTCATCACCTTCTCTCATGTGAATCTGATGATATCCACTTTTCAAATCGATCTTTGAAAAATAATTTTCTCCACTTAAGAAATCCATTAAATCATCCATTCTTGGCAATGGAAATATGTACCTTATCATTATCTTATTGATCGCTCTCGAGTCAGTACACATCCTCTAGCCTCCATCTTTCTTCGGACTAAGTACTGTCGGAACAACACATGGACTCAAGCTTTCCCTGACCAAACCCTTGTCCAACAAATCATGGACTTATCTTTTGACCTCTTCATTCTCCTGCAGTGTCAATCTGTACGCGGCTTTGTTTGGAAAACTAGCTCCTGGTATGAGATCAATGTGATGGCTCACACTCTTGATTGGTGGTAATGAACAAGGTAATTCGTCCACTACTATATCAGTGAACTCTTCCAGCAGTTCCTAAACTTCTTCTGGCAAATCATCCACTCTTGTTCTAGTCAGAACAATCTTCGGTTTTCTAACCACAATGAACTGTGGATCCTCCCTCTTCTTAACCTCGGTAAGGAGTTCCTTCCCACTCATGAGAAGTACAGTGTTACTTATTTCCGACTTCACCTCCTTATCTTTAATTGGAAGCAACATGTGTGTCCTCCCATTCTTCTCCAGGGTGTATGTGTTCATTCACCCATCATGAATCACATTCCTGTCATATTGCCATGGTCTACCCAGCAATAGATGAAAAACATCCATAGGAATGACATCACATAATATCTTATCATTATATCCCCCTATCTTAAATTCAACTAAGCACTGTTTGGTGACATTTACCTGATGTCATTTTTGTAGCCATGAAACTTTATATGGACTTGGATGATCAGTCATTTCTAGCTCCATCTTTTCTACCATCTCGGTTGAAATGAGATTGTCCATGCTACCGCAGTCCACAATGACCTTGCATGCCCAACCTTTAGTTCTGCAAGCAATCCTAAAAAGTCTGGTCCTTTGGACTGAACTTTCCACCTCTTTCTCTGGTGTCAAAAGGACTTTTTGCATCACCAACAATCTTCCGCCTTCAGCGTCTTCTGCTTCAACATCTCGCCTCTGTGCCTCGGTGATGTGAGTCTCTCCAGTTTCTTTCTTTTTCTCTGGACACTCGAATGACTTGTGCCCATTATTTCCACATGTGAAGCATGTGATTACTCCACCTCTTCCTCTTCCCCGACCTCTAGTACGAGGAAAAGTGTTGTTATTAGCATAATCTCCTCTCTACTCATTATGATGCCTTTTTTGTTCAACATATGGCCCTCTCTGTGAGGTTCCACCTCTCTCTGTCCGTGTCTGAGGTTTCTTCCATTCATCCCTAGGCTTCTTGGTTCTTTCCTGGGCAACTGATTTGCCTCTGGGCTGACTTATGCCTTTGCCCCTTTGACCTTGCTTTTGGCTCAACTTCTCTTTAGCTTTCAGAGCCATCTGATAAGCATCCTCCACCGTTCATATGGTCACCATACTCACTTCATATTGAATCTCATATCTCAGTCCATTCATATACCTGACCACTTTTTCGTCATTGCTTTCGCCATGACCTGCCCTGATATTCAACCTGTAAAATTCCTTAGTATATTCCTTTACTGTCATCAACTTTTGTCTCAGGTTCTGCATCCTCCTGAATAGAGAAATTTAATAGTCCCTGGGAATGAATTTTGCCTTCATCTTTGCAATCATCCTGTCAGCTCTTAATTTTCTTCTTGCCTTGGCAATGCCTATCCGCTTGTAGTTCATCCCACCACAAGGCTGTATGTCCTTTTAATATCGTGATGGCATGATTGACCTTCTTGTCCTCTTCAACATCTTCATAGTCGAAGTATGTGTCAAGAGCTCTAATCTAGTCTAGAAGCTCTTCTACATCCAGATTTCCCTCATAAACTAGAATGTCCATTTTTACCTTTGCACCCATTCTTGCAATAGCTTTAAGTAAGCGTTCATTTTCTGCATCTTCTGCTATGATTTATTCTTCTCCATGTCCAACATCATCTTCATTTTTGGACTCACTGATATCTCTTACATCATTTGAGCACCTTTGTCTTATCTCCATGTCCACAAGTCTAGCCCGTATGTTATGCAGATCTCTTTCTACTTCTGGATTCTGCACTTCTCTACCCCTTTCTCTGGGCGTTTCCCTTTCCTCCTCTAGATCGGGTGATTGTCTATCTCTTCTTCTCGATGGCATGGTGAATTCTTCCTTTTCTCAGCTAAAGAAAGCAAAGAAACTTTTCTAATCTCTGATACCACTTCATGCAGGCGCGCTCACAAGCACGTCCGCTCACAGGATCTTTCCTCCTTCCTCGGGCCGAAGAACTGAAAGGCTCTTCTATTTCCCTATCAAGAAATTTACACCCATAGCAACTCTCTCACGGGATCTCACTTTCTTCTATCGGGAAATCAGACTTCGTGACTTCGTGAGTCCTGTGGTCACGCGTTTGTTTCTCACGATTCTCCAAAATATGATGTAAGTCAACGCTGACCTTTTACTTTGCTATCGGGGTTCCTCCTATCGGGATTTCGGAACTTGTGATGTCCAAAACAACTCGCTTTACTGACCCCCGATCCCCGATACACCAAAACTCCGATGCGCTCGTGAGTTTGACCTGTCCACGTCCCTGTCACCTCGTCGGGATTTTAGACTTTGCTATATCATGAATCCTGATGTCTATGGTTTTAGGACGTTCTTTTCCCCAAATTCAATACTAGCATGCCACCTGTCCTCTCACCAACTCTTGTGGCCCCACGCTCCTTTAGTTGTCAGGATATCGCGTTTCGCGATATCGCGATTCCTGATGCAAGGTTTCCCTTGTTTCCAAGACTCCCGAATTGTCGAACCCCAACTTCTTTAGATCTCCCGACACGCATCCCGAATGATGGGCAGTTCAGATCGAACCCTGGACTTCGCCAAATGGAAAATCAAAACCACTCACTCCTATAAACTCCGATGACCAAATCTCCGATCGCGCGGTCAACCGACACGTGTCTTACCTGAGATCCACGGCTATGATCCCTTCGCTATTTCAAAAATCAAAAGGTCTTGAGCTCTTGACTTCTGAACCCCCGATATACCGATGACCCCTAGTTCCTGCCACCTATCCCAACAGATGGATGGCCCTGAGCTAGTCGAGATTTCCACGATGGATTTGCCGATCTCTGGTCCACGGGATGCCCAATTTCCCGAACTTCGATGCCTCAATATTCCGATGCTTCTCGGAGTTTCCACTCTGCTCATGAAGTCTTAAACCTGGTGCAACTCCTACCAAATCGGATGGTTGACGGGTGACTATGTGCAGTTCTGACAGCTGGCAGGATTTCGCAAATCCTCTCCAAAAGATCCTGACCGTCTATCTTCTCCTCCTTGATACGTTCATGAAGTGAACTAAGGACTCCTTCCTGGACTTAATCAACTGTGTCCCAAACCTCCGTCGCCTTGAGTCACTCGATATGCTCCAACTCTTTGTGCTACCTTCAATAGCTTCAAAGGATTTATCCCTCCTGAGATTTCTCATGACTCTGATTCTTAGAGAAGATTCTTGCGTCCACTCCTTGCGGCAACTCTCGGACACTTCCAAGTGTTGAATACCTTCAAATCTGCACACTCCTGTAGCAGCATCCCTTCAACACTCCGCTCAGATTCACAGCTGAGACTTTCATTATCCTGCACACTCCTTACATGGCTCCTATAACCCAATTTCACTTCTGGGTGAACGAGAACAAGAGTTAAACTATCTGATCCTTCTGTCAACTCACTCCTTGCGGATGACTTCAACTACACTCCTTGCAGGAATCCTTTCTCAGATAGAGAAACAATTGAAACTCATTTCTTCTACTTCCTTTCTCATATTTCAAACACTCAGCAAGAAATCATTCATACATAGCATGTAAAGCAAATGCATAACAGGAAGTAAATACTCATGAGCATAGCATTCAGTATACATACACAGAGAACAAACACAAAACCATGGGTTTGAATCTTCTTCTATTAATTCAAGCTCTGTACATGGGTGTTCTTCCACATCTCTCTGCTTCTCTTCTCAATGCTCAGGATTATGTTACAATGCACAATGAGGGTGTCTATATCTCGTTTCCCTCTTTCTTTCTAAAACTATCTAATCTAGAATTAAAATCCTATCTACCTGCATTAACTGTATTAAATGCCTCCTACCTACTAAGGATGAGAGTGTATGGCTCAAGGTATGATTACATTTACAAGTACGTCTCTTCTTAATGGATTCATTTAAGATGGTGCATTATCTTCGAGACAAATTCAAAATTTGTGTTGGGCTTGTCCAATTGTCCTTCACTTCTGCACTGGCTCACTTGATGTGGGCGATGCTCCTGCATCACTGCACAAAAATTAATATATGTTTCATGAGTGCATGAACCAGTTGGTTATTTATCATGAAGATGTGATCATGAAAATTTTCATGATCTCTATAGATGGAGGTACTCGACAATGGTACAAATATTTACCTATTGATAGTATTTACTCACTAAAAGAATTTTATACTATGTTTCATTATCATTGCAAAATATTTTATCCATCTAAACTTATTTTGGAAAACTGTTGTAATGAAGAATTCAATTCAGTAATAGAGCATAAAGAAATTGATTCTAACATTAGTGAACAAGAAATGGAATTCATTGATGAGTATTCATATCTTACGATCCATTCTCTTTTTCATGTTATTCAAAGTCAAAATTTCATTGAACAAAAAATTATTTTTGAAGAAGAAGTTCAATCATTTAAAAATAGTCTTCATGTTCAAGCAAAGTTTCTTAGAGTTGAATCCTTTTCACCTTCTTTTGTTCAAAAGGAGACACCTCAGAATATAGTCTCAATTATTTTTAATAAAGATAAATAAACAAAGGAAGATGATCATGATGAAATTAGTGTTCCAATTCTTTATGAAAACGAGGTTGTACATGAAGAACATATTCAAAAATATTTTCAAGAGCATTATGAAAAGCATATTTTTGAATTATAATGTTTTATCAATCAACCCAAATATGATAAAAACCAAGAAGTAATATTTTATTCTTTGGAAGATCTTGTTGCAGCTTGCTTAGAAACATCAAGTGGAATGGGTTTTTCAATATTTGTATGTTGTACATATGAATATAAATTGCATGGTAAGTTTCCCATCACTCTTCGGCTGCAATCATTATTATTTTTTTTCTTAATCATTGGCAAAGAGAGAGTTTATAATTTAATTGATGAAATGCTTTCCTAGCTTCATTGGAAATATGATGTCACTTGATTAATCATCTTGAAAGGTTAGAGTAGGAAACATTGTATATAAATAACCTTGCATTCGAGCATTTATTTTTAATTTGTACAGAGTCTGTGAGCGAGTATGTCTTTCAGTTCATTTTGGTTTCCAGTTAGCTTGGTTTCATAGACTGACAATAGTTCATTTTTAGATTCCAGAAGGATTAGGAACATGGTCTACATTTTATTTGGTGTCTCGTAGGGAGACACAATCCCCAATTGGATCCAAATGTTGTAACATAGAAAATATTTTTCTAAATTTTCTTATATTTCGCTAAATTTGGTTATTTCCCCATTCCTCATATCATTTTCTTAGCTTAACTGTATATTTAGTTTATTTATTTTTTTCGATTTTCTTTTGATTTGATTTCGATGTTGTTTTATGTTCATTTGGTTAACATACTAAGAAGCATGTCTTACATTATAAGGGGTTTCTTATTTTTACTATACAATTAAGTATCCTTTTATTTATGGAGAAAGTTCTTTATTATCCAATATAGTTTTAGTTTTCTTTCCAAAAATAAAATGATTTTCTAACATCATATTCAAGAGAACCATCCATTCCATAATATAAAATTGACATTAGTGATAATTGGTAATGGGATAAAACTGTAGGCTCAGTTTTTATTCACTAAAATGTTTTCCAATAAAAAAAACTCTCATAATATCCCGCTTTCGTCACCCAATTGCATATCACAATTATTTATAAATCAAATCTAAATGATGAAAATTACAAATAAGGAAGTTGAAAGTAATTAAATAAGAACAAGCAAACCCATCGGGGCTATGGACTCTCGCTGGCAGCGGGTCAATGTTTGTGATTCACATTAAAGGGGATATAAACGCTTGCAAATAGCGAGACATTGAAAATTTTAAAGAGAGACGAGGAACAAATATGTGCAAAGATTTGGTTTGAATAAATATTTAGGACTTTGTTTGATTTCATAACTCATTAGAAGCTTTGTCTTATTATAAATAATGAACTCCATTTCCCTACTCTTTTGACCTTTTATGATAAGCAAAGACTATCACTGAATGGATTACTTATCATTTTTAGATATTAAGAACTATAATTCTAAACTATTAGGTGCAAACGTGATCCAGATGGATCTCGGTGGATTTTGGTTAACTCTTCTTCTATATTGTATAATTTATTGACCCAGGGTTCATGTCTTTCAGGTTTCCAACAAATCCTCTAAAACTATCGGCCCTCCTAGTAAACCAAAAGGCAACACAACACACAGGATGCGCTATGCAGTCTCACCCGAGATAGCTTTAATGGGTGGTTGAAAGACTCAGGTGTTCACATCCTATAATTGAGTATGAGATATGAGAGCTCAACCATTGAACCATTATTAAAACTGGCCAATTAAACATACTGTTATTCACGACTATGCAGTAACTTCAACAACTTATTTCCTTAATAATGCAATCATATTTCATAGGCAATGTAATAATTAATTCATTCATTAAGCACAACAAATAACTACTGAAAAGAGGGTACATATATGCATTCATTCATCAAATT
>JZKD02S1888895.1:296148-337082 GCA_000966675.3 Picea glauca
CCAAAGATTTGGCTCTTGGCTCTTTTATTATCATAGTTTTGCATCTATAGCGTTGTGCGCT
Source organism: Picea glauca (assembly GCA_000966675.3). Taxonomy (NCBI): domain Eukaryota; kingdom Viridiplantae; phylum Streptophyta; class Pinopsida; order Pinales; family Pinaceae; genus Picea; species Picea glauca. Next base: position 296,210 of record JZKD02S1888895.1, read on the forward strand.
TACAATTCTTCTCAGATGGGTAAGATCTATATGAGGCGAACTAGATCACACCAGGCTCCTCACCCTGTGATATAATCCTCAATATCTACCTTCTCTCGTCTCCTCTAGATCAACAACTTACATTTCTTATCATACAACAAAATATTACCTATCGCATCCGCTCATGTGTAGCTACTGTATGCCAAACATTACAAAAACCTAAATACTAACTAAATCATAACAACTAAAAAATATGTGAACCCTCTATAATACCTCAGTATTAGTATTTATACATCTTTGTCTCTCCAGACATTACAAATACACTACCAAAAATCTAACCCTACCATCGTTAGGTCTTCCTCTCATGTGTGCGTGTTGTTCCTTCTTCCAGCTGTCGCTTTCCTTGTGCACGCTTTCTTGCATGTGTGCATGTTGTGTTTCCTTCCATCTATTGCTTCACTATATGCATGCCTTCTTTCCCCATGATCATCCTTATTTCCACTTTGGCCTACTGCCAACAGTGGCCATCCACCTTTTCCACTGAATATCCATTTTGAGTCTATGGTTTTGATAAACCATGACATTCACCTTTTTGATGGGGAATGGAATGCAATGTCATCTTCATTTGTTAATTGCAGACATCATGTAATGGTATTATGTACATGCCTACAACATAGCTTTAATGCATCATATCCCATTAGAACTATGCAATTAAGATTGCTTGGGCTAGAGTAGTACTGGGATGGGTAACCGCCCAAGAAGTGCTAGTATTTTACATGCATATGGCATTTTATAAACTTAGTCCAATTTATCCCACATGCATCATGGGAATTGTTCTCCTCTCACTCTCTCATATATAATTGAGGTGAAGGAGGCCCTTTAATCATTCAATGGAGTGTGATGTAAAGATTCTTGTGAATGAAGCGTCGCCAACATCTCTTTCTTTTTAGAGATAAGCTACCACATTTTTCCAGTTTGTGTTCTACAATGTTTTTCTATCTTATTCAATAATAGAAGTTGGGTTTCACTATATTTTTGTCTTCTCTTCTATATTTTTTTTTATTTCATTGTTATATCTCGTTTATATTTCTGCCTTCATGTCATTCTCAAAATAATCCAGATCAGTGGTATTAGAGCAAGTTGCTCCTTGTCATTTCTCAGAGCAGGTCCCCGATGAGGTCAAGGTATAGAGAGTTGGGTCTCGAGCTAGTTTCTCTTCAGGAAAAATTCTCTTGCCAGCCCAAGTGACCCCCCATGGCGAAAGAAAAGAGAGATGATAAAGAAGGAGATCCTTTCAAGACGTTTCTTGAGGAATCCCTCGTGTGACATAGGAATGAGATGATGGAAAACTTTTCTCAAATCCTTCGAAGACTACCGATGGAATCATCTAAGGCATATTTGACAAGAATCCATTTCAAAAGTGAAACACCCTTGAAGGTACAAGTAAATTTTGATATCCCCTTATTTGAAGGCCAGATAGATGCATTTGCTTTAGAAAAATGGTTGAATCTGCTAGAAGGTTATTACTCTGTCCAAAAAAAATCCGACAATGAAAAGATCACCTTTGCACTCCTTAAAACCCTTCCCCGTGTTAGATATTGGTGGGAAGTTTTCTAGGAGAGGTACACCATAGATGAATCTACACTATTTGGGAGAGAACCCACTTGGGAAGCCTTTGTAGATGCCCTAAAGGAGGAGTTCTACCCTGTCAGAAACTATGATGACCAATACATGATATGGACAACTCTCCATTAGAAAAGTGATCAGACGATGTTGGAGTACACCAACATATTTCATACCTTATGCTCAAATTTCGGTATTAAAGACTTTGAGCAACACCTAGTTTTGAAGTACCGTAGTGGTCTACACAAGTACATCCAAACATAGATGGATTTTATGGACATCTCCTCATTGGGAGCTACTTATCGATATGCAATCAAAATTGAGCAGAAATTAAAGCAATAGAGTAAGTGGGAGAATCATGGAAAAGGAAACTCTAACTCAGATAATGAAGGATAGAGAAAGGAAGGTCAACCTCAAGAGAGATAGCTCCATATGCAGGAAAACAAGGGTAATGGGAAGTCCAAGAAAGACACCGAAAAGTGGTGTGAGTTCCACAATATCCCTTCGCATAACACTGATGAATGTTGCTCAATACAGTCATTGGTGGTTGAGCTCAAAGATAAATATCCAAACCATTACTTGGATCCTGATTCAGAAAATGATAAAAGGAGACAAATAATTGATGCATAACCCATTGCTATTGTTGCAACTAAAACAATCCAAATAGAAGAGGATCCCAAGGAGGGGGAGCGACTCTTCCATTCACAGATGTGGGTGAAGGGGACCCCATTGCAATTTATTTTTGATAGCAGAAGCCAAACAAACATCATCTCAGCATAGGTGTCAAGTAGTTGGACTTGCCAACAACACCACATCCGCATCCATACAACATTGGGTGGCTTCTCCAGGGTCAAGATCTTCATGTTAGCCAACAATGTTGCATGTCATATGGCATCAATCCATTCAAGGATGATGTATTATGTGATGTTGCCCCATTGGAATTATTTGATGTTCTATTAGGCCAACCATATATGTGGAGGCATCATGCTATTTATGAGTCTTGACCCTGTAGCATCATTTTTACTCTGGGGGGTCAACTATACAGGATACCAAAGGTAGTTTCAACTATTGTCCCACCAAAACAATTCCACAAAGTAATCTCTCATACTATAAAGTAATTTCAAAACTAAGATGAAAAAGGGAAGTTTTTGCGGCCAAAATATATAAATTTTTGTTCCTTTTCTGGTATGTTCCATTGGGATATTCATTTTGAAGACCACCAAGTTTTGAGAAACAATATAGCACACCACCAGTGAATTCAAGTGGTGGAAAGTTATGTGTTAGGGACCTAACCTCTCATGTAGGTAGAATAATATATTTTGATGTAATAAAGGTCAATATTAATAAGGCCTAGCAATAAGGAAGAATAAGTTGAATGTAAGAAGACCTAATAGAAGCTTCTGATTCTAGAAGGATCTTCCTCTAGATGGTTCTTTTGATAGACATATTTAGTATAAATAGGAGTTGAGGGTATGATAAGTTTTTCCTTGGATATTATTGTAATAGAGCTCTACTCGACTTGAGGTTTCCCCCTCGAAGAGGCAAGTGAACATCTCTCTCAATAATCGAAGTGATCTTTCTGGTGTTATGCTGGTATCATTTCGGTATTATTGTGGTGTTTTTCAAGTTATATTGTTGTTCATCTGCCATTTCTAGAATTTTATTTCTCTTCTAAATACTTTTTATATCTGGAATATTACAAGTGGTATCAGTGCACTTTCCTCTGTAGAAAATTGTGTGTTAATTTTTTTCAGGGTAGAGACGTATTCTAGCATCTTTAAGCTACAAAGATCTGTAGTTACATGCATAAACACGTGGTTGGGGATTCATACATGTAGGAAATACAAGTGGTATTTAAGCGCACATCTATTAGCCACCCTTGTAACCCCTGTTGGTACCCCTTCGAGTGGTAGTGCATCAGACAACACCTGTATACGGATCAACGTAGATTTCCTCAAGCCCTCTTTATATAAACTGATCGATCACCTGACTGCTATAGTGCCATCAAGAACAACACTTGGGAAGATACCCTCTAGTACCTAGGTAGTCGGGTAGTACGGCTAAGGGAATGGTTTAGCCTCCTTATTTGGTGCCCTGAGATATTGGTCCAAGTACTACTGTTGGACCCAGCACATATATCAGAGAGCTATAACACAGGGAAAACCCTTGTCTGTAGAACCCTTGAATACCTAACCTTTGGGGACGGAAATAAAAAAACAAAATAGACAAGATCTATTGCCATGCAACTGTCTCCTACATTTGATTTGCCAAATCACTACACATTTCTTCCTGATTAAGCATTTGGGCATTTCATCACTACAGTATTATTTAGACTAGAGTATAACTCCACAGGTGTAAAAAAAAAAAAAATCTAAATTTTGTTGCACCATTATTTGAGACTTATTCCATTGGATTTATCTCTTCTCCCTTATCACATTCATACCTATCATTTTTCATCAATTTTTTTGACCCCACCCACCCCTTTTCAGTTCCCTCATCATCATGGCCCATACTCGTAGTCAATACTTGGAAGCTCACTTCAATACCTTGCAATCTAATTTCACAGAGACCCAACAAGAAGTGAGACAACTTAGTGCCAATATTTCCACAATCAATAAAACCATGCATTCCTCCATTGTCACCTCAATCAAGGAACTCAAAGAAGACCTCAAACAAGACATTAATACCCAGCTTGAATTTGTCACTTCGATGATAGGCACCAAGCTACATATCCCTGCAGATCCCCCTTTATCTAACCCACCTTTGCATAATCTAGCTGAAACTTCCTCTCATTCCCATAATTTTCATCCCCATCACTTGCAGTGTGACCTACTCCTTCCATGTGTGGATGTGACCAAATTTGATGGTTTGGATCCCACTGGTTGGGTAACTCAAATGGAACATTATTTATCTTTGTATGGCATTATAGATGATTTGGCAAAACTATGCTATGGTGTTCTCCATCTAGATCAAGAATGTTGGCAATGGTTACAATGGAGAAAAACTGCTCGTCAAGGGTATGTTGCTTGGACACACTTTGTGGCAGAGCTTTATGAACACTTTGACACTGACACCAACCATTTAGGCCGTTTGACAAAGTTGAAACAATCTAGAATAGTGGAAGACTTTATAGTTTCTTTTGAGAGATTGGCTTTTCATACAGAGGGCATGTCTAATTCTTTTTTTCAAGAATGTTTTATCAGTGGCCTCAAGGATGAGATTCGTGCCCATGTCCTCATGGCTCGGCCTCATATTTGGGTGGAGGCTATTAAAATAGATAAGGAAGCACAACATGTTGTTTCTTCTCAAAACCAGAAACCCTCCTTTATTCCTCGCACTAAACTAGTAAATCCCACTCCTCCTTGTACTCCACTAAAGATCCAAAAATTGACTAGGGTAAAAATGGATGAATGCTGACTCAAAGGCCTTTTTTTTTATTTTGATGACAAATATTTTTCGGGACACGAGAGTAAGGAACAAAATATTTTTATGGCCATCTCAGAGGATGTTTTGAAAGAGGATGTTGAAGCTCCCCTTGTGTCTATGTCACCTAAACCCACTGACATAACCCCTCCCTCAGACCCTCTCGAAGTAGAACTGGTCATTTCCCTAAATGTTCTCATTGGCTTCTCTACTCCCCAAAATCTCAAGCTAATTGGTTACATCAAGCATAGGAAGGTCATCATTCTTGCTGATAGTGGAAGCACCCATAATTTTATCCATAGCCACATTTCCCAAGAAACTCATTTCTATATCCATGCAGTCAATAATTTCCAAATCATGATTGCCAATGGTAGCTCCATAAAATGTGGAGGGTGTTGTGAAAATGTGCATCTCCAAATTGGTGACTACCACCTGAAATCTCATATGTTTTCTATTGACATGGGCGGTTGTGACATTGTGTTGGGTGCAGACTGGCTAAGTACTTTGGGTCCCATTCTCATGGATTTTAAGGAATTAACCATGCAATTTGACCAGGACGACCAGAAATTTAAATTCCAAGGCATCACCGCTAGTTCCCCTAAAATCATTAGTTCCCATCGCATGGAAAAGATGCTCAAAAAAGGTCATTTTGGCGTTATTGCCCAACTCCATTCCATACAAGAAACTAAGACACCCTCTATGCCGCAGGACCTCCAATCCATCCTCTCTAAACATCAAGTGGTATCTTCTAATCCCCAGGGACTCCCTCCTTCCCATGGTGATTATGATCATTCCATTCCCCTTGTCCTAAGAATCCTTCCTCCCAATATTCGTCCCTATCGTCACCCCTTTTCCCAAAAAATTGAAATTGAGAAAATGGTTAAAAAACTGCTTAACGCGGGCATTATCCTCCCTAGTAAAATCCCCTACTCGTCTCCCGTGGTCATGGTCTTGAATAAATAAGGTTCTTGGTGCATGTGTCCTGACTTTCGCACGCTCAACAAACTCACCATTAAATATAAATTTCCCATTCCTATCATTGATGACCTCTTGGATGAATTGAGTTGCGCCTAGTTCTTTACTAAACTTGATCTTCATTCTGGCTACCACTAGATCTGTATGAAAGGGGAAGACATTCTTAATACCTCCTTTAGAACTCATGATGGCCACTATGAGTTTTTGGTTAAGCCCTTTGGCTTGTGTTATGCCCCCTCCACCTTCCAAAGACTCACGAATCATGTCTTCTATCCTTTTCTCCATCATTTTGTCTTAGTTTTCTTTGATGATATCCTCATCTATATAAAAACCTGGACATGCCATCTTTCTCATGTGGATCGAGTTCTCCATCTAATCTCTCAGCACCAACTTTTCCTGAAACAATCTAAATGTTCTTTTGGTTCCTCAAAAGTCAAGTACTTGGGTCATCTTGTTGGAAAGGATGGCATCAAGATGGATCCTAAAAAGATTGAAGCTATGCAAGACTGGCCTCACCCAAAGACTCTCAAAATATTGCATGGATTTTTGGGCTTAACAGGTTATTATTGCAAGTTCGTTAAGAATTATGGAAAGATTGTGGCACCTCTCACTGCACTCCTTAAAAAGAATTCTTCAACTTGGAATCTAGTAGCTGCTCAGAATTTTCAAACCTTGAAGATGGCCATGTGCACCACTCTAGTCCTGGCCCTTCCTGATTTCACAAAGACCTTTGTCCTGGAATGTGATGCTTCAGGGAAAGGAATTAGCATTGTCCTTATGCAAGAGGGTTGGCCTTTGGCCTTTACCAGCAAACAATTGTCTGAACGAAATTTGGGAAAATCAATCTATGAAAAGGAAATGTTGGATATTTTGCATGTCATTGATCTTTGGCACCCTTTTCTATTCGAAAAATGATTCCAAATTAAGATAGATCATCAAATCCTCAAGTATTTTCTGGAACAACGTATTTCCTCCCTACAGAAACAAAAATGGGTGACTAAGATATTTGGATATGATTATGAGATCATTTACAAGAAAGGAAAAGACAATGTGGTTGCAGATGCAATTTCCCAAAAATATGAATATGAAGGGTCCCTTTTTTCTCTCTCCTTCATTGTACCAGATTGGCTCCAACTCGTTCGCCAGAAATGGATACACGATCCCAAAATTTCACATCTGATACAACAATTTCATATTCTCCAGTTTACCCAGGGTACTCTTGGCTCCATGATGAGCTTCGATACAAAGGTCATTTGTATTTAAGTAAACAGTCAAAACTTTAATCCATAGTACATTCTGAGCTTCACGCTACACCCACAACTAGGCACTCCGGGTTTACCAAAACCTGTGACATTGTCAAACGTTCTTTTTTCTGGGTGTGTGACATTCATAATTTTGTGGCTGAATGTGATGTGTGTCAACGCAACAAGGGAGAAACAGTCAAATCTCTTGGCACACTACAACACTTCTGATTCCACTTGCTATTTGGCAGGATATCTCTATGGATTTTATTGTAGGATTACCTAAATCAGGAAATAAATTAGTCATCATGGTGGTAGTTGATCGCCTTTCCAAGTATGCTCATTTATGTGCTCTTCAACACCCATTTGCAGCATCCACCATGGCTCAATTTTTCATGGATCAGGTCTTCAAGCTTCATGGAATGTTGCATTCTATTGTTTCTTATCACAACCCAACTTTCACCAGCAATTTTTGGCAAGAATTGTTCAAGATACAAAGCACCCAATTGCATCTCAACACATCTTATCATCCCCAGACTGATGGTCAAACTAAAGTTGTCAACAAGTGTTTAGAAACATATTTGAGGTGTTTTGCATCGAAAAAGAAAAAACAATGGGCTCAATGGTTACCCCTAGTTGAATGGTGGTACAACACTTCATACCATACAGCTACCCGCATGACTCCTTTTGAAGCGGTATATGGACAAAATCCACCTTCAGTTCTCTCATATTTACCAGGTGTCTCAAAGGTCCAAGTGGTTGACCAAACTCTTACAATTAAAGAGGCTATTCTCCATACCCTCAAAGAGAATTTGGTCATGGCCCAGAATCGCATGAAGCAACAAGCAGATCAAGGTCACTCAGAACGTCAATTTGTAGAAGGGGATCAGGTGTTTCTTCGACTGCAACCTTACAAGCAAAATTCCCTCAAGGCCGACCATTGTCAAAAGATGGCACCCAAATTTTATGGTCCTTATACAGTTCTAAAGAGTGTGGGACAGGTGGCTTATCAGTTATCTTTGCCTAGTCATTCTAAGCTATATCATGTTTTTCATGTTTCATGCTTAAAGAAGGTGATTGGAACTATGTGCCAAACTCAAACCAAACTTCTCGAGTTGGACGAAGAAGGCTCCATTTGGCTATAGACACAAGCATTTTTGGACCAGCGTGAGCGTCACTTGCGTCAGTGAACCATCAAGGAAGTGTCAGTCCAGTGGAAAGATACAACCCCAGTAGATTGCACTTGGGAACCAACTACCATTCTATGGCAATTTCCACATCTCAATCCTTGAGGACGAGGTTGTTTTTAAGGGGGAGGACATGTTAGGTACATAACCCCTCATGTAGGTAGAATAATATATTCCGATGTAATAAAGGTCAATATTAATAAGGCCTAGAAATAATGAAGAATAAGTCGAATGTAAGAAGACCTAATAGAAGCTTCTGCTTCTAGAAGGATCTTCCTCTAGATGGTTCTTTTGATAGACATATTTAGTATAAATAGGAGTCAAGGGTATGAGAAATTTTTCCTTGGATATTATTGTAATAGATCTCTATTCAACTGGATGTTGCCCCCTCGAAGAGGCAACTGAACATTAATCTCAGTAATCGAAGTTCTCTTTCTGGTGTTATTCTGGTATCATTTCGGTATTATTGTGGTGTTGTTCTAGCTATATTGTTGTTCATCTACCATTTTTAGCATTTTATTTTTTTTCTACATACTTTTTATATATGAAATATTACATTATGTGTTAGTGTGCCAGTAGGGAAAATAGTCATGATTCAAATGGAAAAAGCAATGGAAAGATCTAGAACCTTCGAGAACATGCCAGAAAGAGATGAAATCAAGAAAGCGCAATGACTAAATCAAGAAACAAAGAAATTTCCACAGAAAATATATAAAACAATAATCTATGTAACGAGTTTGGGTTGGGTTGTTGTTGTTATTGTTGTTGTTGTTGGTTTTTGGTTTTTTTTGTTATTGAGCATTATTAAGTCATTCTACTATTCATTTGTTGATTCTTGCTACCTGTTTACTACAATAAGCCATTCTAAAGGAGAGTTGGGAATTAAATGAAACTGTGCAAAAGTTGAGAGACTAGATAGGATCTCTCATTACCGACTCAATTGTATAAGTCTTGATACGAAGGGAATAACTCCATGTATGACAATTTTGTGATAAGATAATATATGTTGTATTACACGGGTACCCATAATTTGTCATTGTGTGGATGAATGTATGGTTTCTTTCCTGTGCAATGTGTCCTATTCTGCATAATTTCTAGTTGTGTTACTATTTAAGCAAGCTTCCTTGATATATGTGTTTACCTTAATGTTGTGAAACACACATTGTTTGATGCTTTTACTTGTCTAATAATTCTAATTTTATGATATATTTACATTTAAGTATGGGACTGTATTTTATTGCGTTCAAATTGATGGTATGTCCTCCTTAAATTGCTTTATCACACAAGTCTCGACAGTGCTTTGGGTGAGACCTCCTTCCCTTATGGAAGGTTGAATATGCTAGCTCGACTAGACTATAGTGGTACCTTTTTTGGTAACTTTTGAGAACCTTGATCTCCAATTTTTCACCAACAAATGGTTCTATTGTTGGGACCTAACTTTTAAGTGATTTATCAAAGGATGCAACATCAAATATTTAAGTTTGACATTGAAAATTGGTGGGAAAGAAGGTGCGACGAGTTCATATTTAAAGAACCCGAGGTATGACATAAAGGCTTGAGGGTTGTGAAGGACACTTTTTTCTATTCCAAACCTGCAAGAAATCATTACAAAATATTCTAGATTTTTTTCCTAGAAGAGGTTTACCAGTGGCTCGAGTGGTTTCAAGAAGCACCAAAATTTGAAGATCTCATTAAGAAAATATTTAATTGGACTATTGAGTGGATAGAAGCTCTGCATCGATTGGATCACCATATTTTTCGAGCTACGGAATTTTGGGTCCAAACTACGCTAGAAGGGTACATCATTAAATTTGTCACAGAGAACCAACAATCATTCTCAAAGGTAGAAGCAATATTCTATGTGAGAGCCCAAGGAAGACTACTATGAGAGATCCCATCGTGGATAAAGATATTAGTGGAAGCGGGAATGATGTAGATTCCTTTGGTTGAAATGGTAGCATAAAATATTTTCACATGAGGGGTGGGTGATCCAAGAGAGGGTTCATGAGTTAGGATACAAAATTTCTTGAGGTATGGAGGGTCATCATGAGAAGAGTGTTAGATATAAGTAGACTCGTAAAAGGGATACGATGATTGAAAATAGGTGGAGAGAACATATGTGAAATTTGATGAAGAGACCTGATCAGTCATGGAAGGAGATCACCCTCAATAAGAGTCATAAAAGAGAGTTGGAGAAGTTGAAATATTTTCATATACGTGGAAGGTTGGCCAAGTCGGAAGGTGAGAGTTCTTGAGAGAGCAGACAAGGAGAAGAAATGGTTTGGAGAGGAAGGTGAGAGTTCTAGAGATAGTAGACGAGGAGAAGAAAATTTGGAAGTAAGAATCAAGATCAGAGTCACCATTGAGGAACGAGACTCGGTTTTAACCTCTAAATAGGTTGCAGGACATCCAACTCTTGCAAAGGCTGAAGATGTGAAGTACACTACAAGGCCTGATATGATATGACCTTCTAATGCGACCCCCTAGGTTAAAGAATTACATCCCAGAGAAATAGGAATCAACCTTGGATCTCCCAGTCCCTTAACAAAATATTCAAATCTAGTAAATTCTATAATAAGGTCTCCCAAAAATTTTGTTATTTCCCTTCATTCTAATATAGCCAGTTCGATTGGTTGCAATAGTAGTAGTCTGGTGAGTTATTTAGTGTTATTTCATCCAAGAAATTTAGGATTTATCTTGATAGGGTCCCTAAGTCCTCCCATGGTGCATCAACATGTCATATCCCTCACACGATACCCATAATTATGGGGTAAAGGGGATGAGGATGTGGGACAACATTGGTTCCTTTGCGAGGCCATCTGGCTGTATCGTGGAACTTTGGATGCTAATAAATTAGTCTAGCTTCATACCACCTTGAGAGGTCATTCTTTGAAATGGTATATGAAATCCATTGAACCAGGAAATCCTCAAGGATAGGCCTTCACCCTTGCTCAAGTAAAAAAATAGTTCATAGTCGCATTCCATTTACCCCAGTCAAAACAACGAGCCCTCTATGAGTTGCAGGAGATAAAACAAAGAGATAGGGAATCTTCCAAGGAGGATAACCAACGATTCAAAGATGTGATAGGGAAATTGGAAAAACCCATTCACGAAGACCACTAGCAAGAATGGTTCATTCATGGAATTTTACCATTAACTAAGATTCCATTAACCCAACAGAAAATAACTACATTGGGGGAATCCATAGAGAAGGCCATGAAAATTGAGGCGATGGAGGTATATCCTAGCATCTTGCGGGTAATAAGAACACCCGATGAATAAAATATTACATAGTTGCAAGGCCATATTTCCACTTTCAATGATAAGATTTAAGAATTGACTATTCCTAGAGAATCCACCCTCAATTATGGTGTACTATTTTCTATAATGAGGGGAGTACAATGATAGAATATCCCAGACTAAGGGGTGTAATACCCCCTATGCAATCAATGGTTCCTCTCCCAATAGGACCATTTGGAGGGGTTTCACAAGTCGTAGCTACAATTCCATTCCATGTCCCTGTGAAGTACCATTCCTTCCCAAACCATCAGTGTAATTAGAATAATTAATATTTTGAAATTTGTAGAAGTCATGGGAATTCCCTGAGGCACTGCCCAATCCTACAGAAATACACCTCGGTCCCGAACACATTTTTTTTATGAATTATGTGGGTCACCTAATCACAACACCAAGTAGTGTTGCACCCTAGATTCTCTTGCAGATAGACTATATTGGTATTCATTAAGGGTTGATGAATATCCTCAAGGATTTGGGGGAGGACGTAGAGGGGGTGGAGGTTTTAGAGGTGGACGAACTGGTGGAAGAGGGAAAACTCAGTGTTATCACTGTGATGAGAAGGGACATATTGTTATATATTTTCCTCTTTTGAGACGTCCTTGGTGTTCCCATTGTAAAAAAAACACTCATGCCATTGAGGATTTCCCTGATTTGATTGTGAATTGGGAATATCACACAAGGCAACGAGGTGCCAATTTGATAAATTTTGATCCCGAACCTGTCATTGAAGAAAAAACACCTAATATTGATATTATTACTAGATGTGGAACAAGGACTGGTGCCAATGTTGATAACTTGACTCAAAGTAATACCTGCAATGCAGTATCATAAGATGTTACATATGACCCCCTTGTGCAAAAATAATTCTTTAAGGACGTTGTTAATATATTCTGACTGATTACTAATCCTGTGATACCGAAGCATGAAGATACAAGTTGTGAGCTTCAACCTAAACTCGTAGAAAATTATATGGAACAAAAATATCCTCCAGCAAGACCTAAGAAGACTATTGAGTTGCATTTTTTCTTATTTTACGACATTTTGGATGACCAACAACTCACTGAGGAGTTTTGAAACAAGTTCAAGGGGATTTTAGAGATTGAATAGAACCTAGAAGAGGTGATTGTTGCTCATCTTCCAGAGAGACATACAAGAAGAATATAAAGAAGGAAGTAGTGATCTGGAAGGGAATTCATAATAAATACTCACATTGATGGCTACAATACTAATTATGTTATGTTAGTTTTGGATTTGACGTCAACATACTACCAAAGAAAAACTGGGAAGCTATGGGTAATCCCAAGATCGTCTATTCGCCCATTTAGTTATGGATGTAAAATTAGTATTGTATCTACCCCATTGGGAGGCTACAAAATGTTGAAGTGGACTTAGATGGAGTAAATACCATGGTCGATTTTAGGGTTATATAAATTATGGGGGAGAGGGACCTTTACCCATCTCTATTTGGCATCGACTAGGATTATGATAATTACACTATTATAGATTTAAAAAAGGAAATCATGATGTTTGAGACGGATGGTACGAAAGTAACCCAACCATTAGATTTGTAATAAGGTCCTCACTACATGGATCTAGTAGAGGGGAATATGGAAGAGGATGCCTTAGATAATCTCTATACTCTGACTGTGGGAAATCGGGAAAACTATATTAACCCAACTGCAAATGATTCAATAAGTTGGTGAAGTATTCAGTCTCGAGGGAAAGATCCAAAGGTAGCATTTGAAAACTGGCAATAGGGAATATATGAGAACTTTTCATGAAATTGTGTGACTATCATAGTTTCTAGGTGGATTGTATCTAAGGTTAGAGAACACCCTGTGTATGAAAACACTTCATATTTGGGAATTTTTTTGGTTGAACTAGAGGATAAAGTCGAGCTAGAGAAAAGAACTCTAGTACTTGATGTCGCATTAATACCCTCTTCATATAGATGGTGGGCCACCCACAAGGGTACTTTATCTTACTAGGATGAAGTAAAGTGTTCCATCCAACATCTCTTTTTCCCCCTTTGCAACTTACTTCGTTGAATCCATGATAGTATCCTTTGGAATTATATAATGGGATTTTGGATCCAAGGGAGCATGTTACACATTGTATTCAGGTGTGGGAAGTTGCACAAATACCTTCTCAATTGTGGGTGCATCATTTTATTCATTCCTTGGGACAAATTTCAATTGCTTTGTATACTCATGAGGAATCTTGATGCCAAACTACTTGTTGGGAAATCCTTCAACAATAGTTCTGTCAAAACTTCTTATTCTCAGGTAAGTCCCCTGAAATCACTTTAGCTTTGCAATAGATTAAGAAAATAGTTTTTGTTGATGAAGTTAATCTTATACACCCTCCTACTGTCTGTATTAAACATGAGTACCTCCTTTCTGATAGTCTTTACACATCCTCTGCTCGACTACCTGTGTTTTTTCTTTTTGTTGATAGAAACCCAAAATATCCTGATGACCTTGAGGAACTTAGACATCTGAAATTTCAGGAATCTGAAAGGGATTGGGAGGTTAAAGATGCTATATTAAATGATATTAGTAGTTCCTATACCAAACCCATGAAGTTGTGAAAATTCAATATAGGAATTTATGAGCATCCTAAGCTAGCATCCATTGGAGACTATTAGGATGAATAGACCATGACAGATATACAAGCTCCGTTGTGGGAATACGAGGACATATTCCCTACAAATTTTTTCAAGATAAATGGTATTAAGGGATATTTAGAGGAGATGAGGATATATTTGAAGCCTGAATCAAGACCAGTCAAGCACGGGACATACTGTCTAAATCCCAAATTCAAAGAGAAATTCAAGAAGGAGATCGATAGGATGCTAGCAATTGGGATGCTTTTCCTTGTCGATAGGGTCGAATGGATTAGTCCTATTGTGATTCAAACCAAGAAAGGTATGGATGATATACAGGTTTGTGTGGAATGCGTAATCTTGAACATTGATTTTGTGCATGACTCCTTTTATACCCCCTTTAACGATGAGGTACTAGATCAAGTAGCGGGAAACGAGGCATATTATTTCATAGATGGTTTTTACGAATATCACCAAGTTTGAATCATCAAGGACGAAAACAGGAATATTACCTTCACTACTGAGTGGGGATCCTTTGCATAAAATGTTATACATTTTGGACTTAAGAACACCCCAACAATGTTCTCTCAAATAGTCATCGCAACATTATGTGATTTCATCCATAAGTTTCTTGAGGTCTACCTGGATTATTGGATTGTGTATAACTGAATCAAGGAACATATTAGGATATTGTGGTTGATGTTGGATTTCTATAGACATCTATAGATTTCCTTTAATTTGAGAAAATATGTTTTTTGTGTAGATTTTGGGAACCTATTAGGACACATTGTTTGTAGGGAGGGAGTGCTAGTCGATCCTACGAAATTCATAGTAATTATCAATATGCCTCCTCCTACCACTATAAAACAATTGTGGACTACTTTGGTCCATACGAGATACTACCACATGTTTATTAGGAACTTGGCTAGTGACCAAGGAGCCCACTTTATTAGTGAGACTATCATGAGACTTACAAGAGAATTTCTTATTCAACATCATAAGAACAGTTCCTATCAACCATAAGCTAATGGAACAGTGGAATAATTTAATAAAATATTGGATATGGGGCTAACTAAAGTCTATTGCATAATTCGAAATGACTAGGATGAGCGATTTCTAGCTGTTTTATGGGCACACAGGACTACCACAAAGTGATTAAATATGTATACTCCATTTCAACTAGTATATGGTCAAGAAGTAGTTATGTAGACTAAATTTATCACCCAAATTTTATTCATTGTGCAAGCTACTAAGATGATCGATGATGCCTCACTTACAGTGTGGGTTGACGGATTGATGGAACTTAAATAAGCTAGGTTCTTAGCATATTTTCATCAAATTGTGGAGAAATCCCGACAAAAGGCCTAGAATGATCATCATATAAATTGTAAATTATTTACGCAAGGTGACTTCGTGCTATTATATGACAACAAGTATAAAAAAACATCCAGGAAAGCTCTAAATGCATTGGCTTGGCACTTTTGTAATTGTGGAAATATGAGAAATTAGAGCTATCAAATTAGCACAACTTTATGGAATTATTCGACCTAGATGGGTAGATGGCACATGCATGAAACCCTAGGTGTTTGTTGTATAATTACAGTTTCGCTCTGCTCCTATTTCTAGGAGTGAGTTAGTAAGTAGTATTTTCATTTATGTCTCGGTTTTCTTTTCTGTCAATACACGATGAGGTATTCTGTGTTTATGTGTATTTGTGCTTCATTTTTCTATCCACGTCATCTAGCCCGCATATTCCCTTTGTGGTTGGGGAGGTAATAGCCACATCCCCTCATAATTAATGTTGTCAAAATTTGAATTCTAGACCATTCTTTCATCATGTGTGTCATTAAAAATTGTTGGTTTCATTTTATTTTCCCTTGTGCCCCTACTTGTCATAGTCAAGTTAACTATTAACAATTATCTGTCCTTTTTTCAGTTCACTGCAGGTAGGTTCATTACTTTACGGAGTTGATTTGACGTCTCGTTACCAAATTTTCGTTTATGCAATTAGTTATCCAAATCACATTGTGGATTTTTCCACTGTCGAGGAATTTAGTCTACGTCAATTCCCACTAGTATCACCTTGTCGCATTCAATGCATGTTTATCCTGTCACCTTAAGAAGTTTGTTTATAAACACGCCTTTGGATAATGAATCAATATTCTTGCAGTTTCATCATGCTCATTGTATACTCAGTCCTGGTGCCCAGTGAGTTATCTCTGAATTTGTGTATGTGGCCCCATCCCCCTATTCACTATGTTTATCACTATATTCTTGAGAGGATGTTTCACATTACTATTCAGGGGTATCTCCCAAGAGTTTTTGAACCAATCAAGGTCATTTTCCCCGATGAATTCATGGATCAATGGGTCGAAAATATTGATGATATCTAGGGGAAGGTGGAACAAAATAGACTTGTGGATACTACATTTATAGATGTTTCTTAGTATCTGTTAATGGTAATCCATGCTCTCATGGAATGTACAGTCTCTCCAACCAAAGAGATCCAATGGAAATGGAATCCAAATTTCTTTTCATTGTATGACAGTACACTATTGAATTTGTGGAACTTACCTGTGTTTGGCACCACCAGGGAAGTTTCAAATGCACTAATTTTTTTATCAATCAGGTCCACAATAGTACACTCTAGCTTAAAAAAGGATATGTTATCCATGTCCATGATATCCACTAGTTGACAAGATTGTTGATGGAAGGTCAAGACATTACAAACGACTTCCAGGGGTTTGGGAAGCATGCCCGAAAGAAGGGAGGTATTAGCCTATATGTAAAACATGACACTCATCGAGGAGGTTTTGGTTCTCTAATCGAGCCCATGAATGATGAGCGGGTCAGGTGTGCTTGTTATTTTATCATGGGAAAGGTGATGAATAACTACACCAAGGATGAATGTACGCTCGATGCAATAGTGGTGGCCGAGTTCTCCAAGAATGGTGCATTGTTGAATTGGTGGTAGTACCTAGTTACTGAGATGTTGTAAGAATGTATAGATGTCCATGAGAAAATCACATATTTTATATATGGATACTTCATTGTCACTTTCACAATGTGGAAGTGGCACCCACCACAAGGTTGACAAATCGCCACCAACTTTGATCACTGAATCTCTAAGATCTTTGATCCATTGCATGCCAGAATTTGGTTAGCAATGTTTCAACTCACAATGCTATGTTTTAATACTAGCACAATGACATTGTTAATTCCATGCAATGGCTCAGGATTCCTCGAGTGATCCTTAATAAACACACCCACCACATTTGGTTTGGTATGAGCTGGGACCATACTTTTGTGTGGCCATTAGGTGTGACTCCTGCATTATTTCATATGAATCCTCTCCCATTATACCTAGATGTAACAATATTTGAAAAGGAGGTGATGAATTGGATGAGATCCATTGGGATCACGACACCTTCAAGTATCTCCTATACCATTCCAACAATTTTGCAGAGGTTTTATCCTGTGCAGACATCCGATTCAAGCCCTAGATCAAGAAGGAGACAATGGACACCCTCTATCTCCAAGGAAGGGAATGATGAAGCTTATGAGGAAGCGTTTCCAACAGGGCCACTACAGATTCCTTTATTTGTGATTCCAAATGAAGCACTAATATTTGTTAAGCAAATTCTTGGTGTTCTTACTTCTTCATTCTAGTTGATGAAACCATGAACTAATTCTCCATCTAAGTCCTCAGTTGTCTAAGTATATCATTACAGAGGCCATCCCCATTTCTTCCCATCCACCTCAATCCCCAATTTTACCCCACTCATCACACATTACTCTACCCCAACCTCACACTAAAATTCCCTCTTAGTGTGCCACCCCATCCACACCCCCTGTCATACATATTATTGATGACCCTCTTGTGAATCTCAAATATACCATCATTGTTGAGGAGGATTCTAATCCACGGAATGATGGAAACACCAATGTCTCATTTACACCTCCATCATCCCCAACTCATAATCATTTTGAGATGGTATTTCCATATTCTACGGACCCTTTCACCACAAATATAGGTGTCACTGCTCCATTTCCATCCATCTACCCTTAGGTTCCGTAGGTCCTGTTACCCTTGGACACAACCCCAGAACTGACCTCTCATTTATAGCCAAAGATAGGACCTAAGACACAAGTCCCTATGGATTAAGACCCTCTGAAAGACTAGGATAGACTAGAGAAATAGTTATTGGATACCCAAGATGACAGATATTCAGTGGACAACATGACCTCAGTCAAAGAGCAAGTTGTGCCAATGCTGCAGGACCCACAACAATGCAGGTTCATCTTGGATCTCTACTTGGAATAGACATCAGTGCTTGCCACACTTACACTAAGAGTACATGACCGAGTTGTGTGCAGATTCAAAGCTCATTTGCCTACCCCAGAGGGTGCTGGTACCCCCAATGTTTCTAAGCGCTCTATTGCAAATGGTCATCCACTTACTTCCTAACCACCTTCGAATCCCTCTGTCACTAGTGGGGATATTTCCACACTGGCTACCCCCATATCTTGTAGTTAATTTATGCTTCCACTAACCAGCTTGAGTAAAGAATCACAATAGTTGAGCACAATAGTCAAGAACTCACACAAAGAGAAGATTAATCGCAAGAGGTTTTCATCACTACCACCGCAGTCATGGCACTTGAGCAGAACTGGCAAGTACAAGATGAGTCTACTATCAGAAATGTGTCTGACAAATTCCTCTAGATGTGGCCTACTTTGCAATAGATGTCACCTAACCTTCCAGAGGACATTGGCCCAATTGAACCAGTTGACATGGATGACCTTGTAGCAGACGCATGGATGCAACTAGTAGGAAAAACTGAATATCTCCAGCACCCGTTGGATGTCGTCCAACTTAAGGAAAAGGAGAAACTTGAAGAGCTCTGCCAGAAGCTTCAACATGGAGTCAAGGAGGGCACCAATTTCAAGTCCTCTCTTCATGCTAGAACCGAGGAGTTCCTTTGACTCTTTGATATGGTCACGGACTGGGTTGTCTTGTTGGACCAATGCAATAATCTTGTTGAAACGTTGTGCACTAGTATTAAGCAAATGCATGCAGAAGCTCAGGTCATTGTTGACCCTATAGAGAAATCGACGAAATTTATTGATATGTAAGACAAGGATGACCAAATGAATTCCATGGATGAGGTTAATAGAGATATGAAGGCCACACTCTGATAGTTTGGGACTACTGTCCAGGATGAGTACATTCCTCTTCAGTAGTTTGACTCACTGAACGACATAGAGTGGAATTCTTTGTTGGAAACCAAGCCTGAGGTGCCTGATTTTAATGTTGTGCAATAATTGTTACGAGTTCCTCGATTTTGACAAGGAAATGGAAGGATAGGGTATCACACTATGAAAATTTCCACGAGCAAGACATTTCCATTATACCATATTTAGGCCCTTCGTTTGGAGGCGACCACAAAAAACCAACAAAAGGTTGACTCAAGATGAGTCAAAGATTGTGTTCGGGACCTATTGGGCCATTTTTTTTAATACCACCATGTTTTGTGGAAGTATACAAATTTTGCAGAAAAATATAGCATAGTAGCACTAGATCCAAGTGGAAGAAAGTTATGTTCCAGTGTTCCAGTAGGTAAAATAGTCATGAGTCACCTAGGAAAAGTAGTGGAAAGAGTTGAAACCTTCAAGCACGTGCTAGAAAGAAACAAAATCAAGAAAGCACAACAACAACATAAATAAGAAAAGAAAGTTCTACGGAAAAGTTATAAAGCATGGAGTTTTGTAACAGGTTAGGGTTGGGTTGTTTTTGTTGTTTTTGTTGTTGGTTTAGGGTTTTTGTTGTTATTGAGAATTATTTCTCGTCATTCTCTTATTCATTCATTGAGTCTTGCTACCTGTTTACTATGATAATCCAGTGTAAAGGATAGTTGGGCATGAACTACAACTGCACAGAAGTTGAGAGTCTAGATGGGATCTCTCATTATTGACTCAATTGTATAAGTCTTGATACGAAGGGAATAACTCCATGTATGACAAGTTTGTGATAAGATAATATATGTTGGATTACTCGGGTACCCAAAATTTGTTATTATGTGGAGGAATGTATGGTTTATTTTTCTATCCAATCTGTCTTATTCTACGTAATTTCTAGTTGT
This sequence comes from Picea glauca, assembly GCA_000966675.3. Taxonomy (NCBI): domain Eukaryota; kingdom Viridiplantae; phylum Streptophyta; class Pinopsida; order Pinales; family Pinaceae; genus Picea; species Picea glauca. The sequence goes on from JZKD02S1888895.1 coordinate 316,683, forward strand.
ATTATTGTTTAAACAAGCTTCATTGATATATGTGTTTACCTTAATGTTGTGCAACATGGACTATTCAATGTTTTTACTAGTCTAAGACTTCTAATGTTATGATATTTTTACAATTAAGTATTGGACTATATTGTATTGTGCTAGAATTAATAGTGTGTCCTCTTTAACTCGCTTTATCACAAAAATCTCAGTAACACTTCAAGTAAGACTCCCTTCCCTTGCAGAAGGTTGAATATGCTAGCGCAACTAGAATACAATGGTACCTTTTTTGGTAACCTCTGAGAACCCTGGTCGTGAATTTTTCACCAACATGTTCCCCCCGATTAGGGTTTTCAAGGTGCCCATGGACAAGGGTTTACCTTGTGCTATAACTATCTGATATACATGTGGGGTCGAACAGTAGTAATCATCCCAATATATCGAGCACCAACTAAGGAAGCTTGATAGTACCCTTATCCATACTACATGATTACCCAGGTACTAGAGAGTATCTTCTTGAGTGTTGTTCTCGATGTCACTATAGCGGTGAGGTGGTCGATCTGTTGATCTAGGGATAGTTTTAGGAGACCTAGGGGAGTCCTGATATACCTAACAATACTTGGGAGTGATGGTTGTGTACACATTTTGTTTGATGTGGTACTACTCAAAGGGTACCAATAAGTATTACAGAGGTTTCCAACAAGGTGAAACATTGGTTTCTAGAAAACCTCGTGAAACTGTATGTATTTCCTATGTGTAGTCTTCTCCACTACAATTTTACCCATTAAACAACAGATCTCTATTATTTAAAGATAATGATGGTACATGTCTCTAACCAAGTAAGGTGATAGCTAAATAATGGGTAGTTGCAATAAACATAATAATAAAACTCAACATGTTTTAATCAAGTAAAGATCCAATGGGACCAATGTAACACAATGTTTGTTATCATACAAGACATGTAGAAGTTGTTTCACAAATTTTTCCTTATATTGTGAATGGCCATAACTTCGAGATGAAGTTTCTTGAAGGGTGGGTGTATGTAACGCCCTATATTTTGACCTTAGATAGTTAGAGATTTTATTTTACTCATATTAGTAATTCATTCCTTAGTAACTAATTGGACTTAGTTAAACTGATATAGACATTTGAGATGTGTATATCTGGACCTATTTATGTGTTGCATAGTGATATTCATTTTTTATATGTTCATAAAGATGATAGTTATGAGAATTGTTCAAACATGCAAATTTAAATGTGGAATTTGCATATATGGGCACTAGTTCAAGTTATGTTGTTAATTTATAACAGATGCAAGGCATGATAAAAATAAACACACTTTTCTTAATTAACATTAATACATATATGGATTCTTATATGGAATTGTAATGTATATGCATGGATATGAGTTATTGGTGAACTAACCTATAGGTTGATAAGTTATGTGATAGCCAAATGACTATAGTGTTGAGGTAACTTGGATGCCATAGACATCTAGAAGATAGCATATGATACAAATTATACTTATTAAATTAATTTATGTTTCAAAATATTGCTCTAGTTTGTGATAAGTGTGGTTTTGACAGGACACGCAACTTTCCCAGAGTGATTGTTTTATGACGTGACTCTAAGAACGATAGTTGCATTATATGGTTTGATGTAGAGTGTTGACCCTAGTTATATGAGGAAGGGTGGAGGTATTTCCTACCATTTATCCTTCGAAACCTAGAGTCGTGGGAGGGTTGTGTGAAGTCACGTTCCCCTAGACGTGTGATGGTGACTGCTAGTTTTCTGCTCGAGAAGGTTGGTTGAGATGTATGAAACTTTCTCTTATGGAAACTATATAGAGTTAGGTCAATATAGTTGATGCTCTAGATTAGTCTGACAGAGGAAAGGATAGGATGGAAGATAGGAGTAGGTTAGGAAGTAAGGATTCTTCGATGTTAGTTGAGAATATTGATTGGGGATTATTGATGCCACTATTGTTTACTCACTTGGTTCCTACTAGGTTTAAAACCCTCTTTTGATTTCCTATTGATATTTTAAGTGTGATAATGAGTTATTTATGAATTGGTGTAATTTTGTTCATTAAGATTATTAAGTCATCCATTACTTGATCTATTGTCCTACATGTCTTGGTGTGATCATATAGGAAATATGCACTAGAGGCAGTGGTTGTTTATCGTTAGAATATGCATGAGATATGTGTTTTATAGCTACGCACACATACCCTACACATGTACACTAGTACAAGTAATTAATGTGTTAATTATTAAACTAGATTATTAACTATTTAATTGAATGTTTATTGACTATGTAAATTATATTGCATACAAAATATCTAGAAACACTAAATACCTTCTTTGACTTTGATTGATGGTTGGTATGATGAATTAAATGAGTATGGTGGGTTGTCATGTACATTTTGGGGAAAATTGTCAAATTGTATTTATTAACTAGCATGAGAAGAAAGACTTTGCATTTTATTTATTGTTGTTTAAAGAAAGTCATTTATATTTTAGTTTTATTTTAAAGTTTTTCCAAAAATATAGATAAGGGAGGTTGATGGCTAATAATGAGGGTGGTTGAGGAGACTTGGGGAAGGGTGTATGGAAACTTGATAAATAGGGAGAAGAAGTGGTGAGGAAGGGGGTAGAGAGGTGAGAGCATGTTGAGAGGTTGAATAATTCTTAGAAGATATATTTCTTGTGATGGTCTTCTTAGAGCATATGTGCTTGTTGTTATTGGAGTCATGGGCACGAAGGGCCAAGAAACTAGAACATTTCTTAGATCTAGGAAGCCAACCAGGCTCCTAGTTGGCTAGGAGGATTTCGTTGTTTCACTTTGGGCAAGTGGGAAATTAATGTTTGGAAGCACTCAAGCCTACATTGCAACTGATGATCTTCAACAAACCGAGGATGTATTCTTCAATGTTGTTTTTTTATTGATATCTTTTTTATATATATGCTTATGTTTTAAGTTTTAAATCTTAGAGATAACATATTACTTAATTCATCATGTTATTTATATTTATCATTGAGCAAATGTAGAAGAATTGTGCAATTGAAAATAAATGAAACTATGCTAAAACAATCGTTATTGCATATGTATTTAATGAATGATTAATTTCTTAGCATCCTATAGAGGGGTGCTACACCTCCCCCCTTTCCTTTGTTTTGAATTACCCCTTAACCCCTTTCTTATGTTATTTATTGTCATACCCCCTTTCCACCTCATGGCATCTCCCCCTCCCCCCTTTCCTTTGTTTTGTATTATGGGGTAATACAAACAAAGGAAAGGGGGGAGGGGGCACTACCCAATATCGTGCTACCCCCTTGCTACATTATGTTTTTAATTTTTTTTTATTTGATGCGGTTTTTTTTTTTTTATATGTTTTTTTTTTAAGTTTGATTTTTTATTTTTTTTGTTTTATTAATTTTGTCTTTTAAAATTTTGTTTTCCAATTTATGTTTGTTAATGTGGTCGAACCTGTTGGCATCGGGATTAACCTGTGGCTTGAGAAACCACGACTCAGGGGCATCTAAGCCGTCAAAATCACCCGAGGATCGCACCCAGCCTGAGCCACACCAACCCTTAACATGGTTGGATTTTTTGTCCCCGCAAGTTTCAAACCGGTGACTTTTCAACACGGAGTGGCTTAACAACACACTCTGTCACCGACTGTCCTACACCTCGGGGACGTTTTCCAATTTATGTTAGTTGTGTGTGTGTGTTTTTTAATAATTTAAACATTTGTTTTTAATGTTTTATGTTATTGTTTTAGGTTATTTTTTAACCTTTTTCCAAAAAAAATGGTGATTTTTTAAATTAAAAACAATGTTTTCCATTTAGAAATTGTGTTTTTTTATTTAAAATTTGTGTATTTTAATTAAATAAGGCAATTTTTCATTTTAAAAAGGTTTTTTTTTTCATAAAAACATGTTTTTCATAGAAAAATGTGATTTCTTTCTAAAAAAGTTTTTTTCGAAAAAAATAAATAAATAGAAAAATGTGGTTTTTTTTTATTTAAAGGAAAAAAGAAATATGTATGTGGAGTTTCTTTTTTCAATTTATTTGTTTTTAATAAAAAATTTAAAAATAAAATAAAATTGATTATTAAATAAAATATGACTTTTCAATTTACAAGATAATTCAAAGTTCTTTGTCTATGACAATACTAATGATCGGGGCTAATGTTTCAATTAAGTCGCAATTTTAACTCCAAAAATAAGAAGGGTGCTACTAGTAGCATCACTTTTCGATTTGACAGTCAATTTTCTACAATGGTATTGATTGTCAAGGCAATGATTTCAAGCAAGTCGCAATTTTAACCACCCTACAAAAAAGGGGTGCTACTAATAGCGCCATATTTTGAAACGAGGGTTGATTTTGGTGTTTTTGACAAAAATATGTTTTTTTTGCACCTGAGTTCTCGTTTTGAGGTTACAATTCTCGTTAAGTCAGTAACTTTGTTACTTCTCCAAACAATCCAAGCTTACTTGTTAAAGATGCAATGAGGGGGGCCATATTGTGATATATGTTAGTGACTTGCTCTTTCAGCCTCACAAATCTCTCCTCTACTAGATCTCGAGGGTTGTTATGAACAAACTCGTCGGCTATGACTAGGGTTTTGCGACTTTCTTCTTAAATTGAATCTTGTATCCTTGCAACTTTTCATAAATACCCCAAGAAAACATACTCTGATACCAATATGATATGTAAATTGTTATGGATATTCCACTAGATAGTTTGTCACAACATATCTAATAAAATGATAAAATATTTATTGTGAAGGTTAATTTCCTTTCTTTAATTACTAGTTTTCTGCTTAAAATGTATGAAATAGCTAAAATCCAAAAAAATAGAGAATTTAAATAAATACTCACACACCATCCACAAATAAACACAAGATATAACCCGAGAAGCCCAATACAAGAGGAAATCCATCTAGAAGGTGAGGGTATATTGCTCTTTTTTCTCCAAATGCAAGTACAAAGAAAGAAGTAGTCTATGTGGAGTTTCCTTTGACACCATGGCCTATATGGATTCTACACAATCTCTTCTCCTATTTTATGCTATCAAAATACCACTCCTATTGGTGATGGTTGTGGATAGACAAAGAAAAAAATTTGTTGATGAGTAGAAAGATTTGGTCTCTCAACCTCGGTGCTCTAGGCATTGAGCAATGCCCAAAATAAAGGACAAGATGAAAGTGATGGATTTGTTGTTTTTGGATCTAGGGACCGGTTTCTACAACATTTACTCTTCCCTCTCTGCATGTCGACTTGTAATTTGGTGCACAACATACAAATTCGAAATGCAACCCAACTTGCTTACTATGAAGTAGTGCCAGAAAGGGATGAGATGGAACTACATAGTGAAAGGGTTTTTTTTCTTTGATTTGGTTATATATATATATATATATATATATATATGAATCTAAAGGGATCAAATCTCTTGAGGTCCTCAAGTATTGCACTCTATAAAAGGTTTGCACTTCTAAAAATTTTATGTTTCTAGGAGCTTCATAAGTCCAGGGTTAAGATGGATCTAGGTTGGTTTAAAATAATCATAATAACTTTAGGTTTATCATAAGATTGGTTAAACCCCACCAAATGAAGTTGTAAGAAAAAATAAGATGAAAACTGAAAAATATAGATTTTCCCATAAATTTATATTACAAAATTCCAACTAAAAATATCAAAAAACATTATTCAACATCACCATTAAAAACATTAAATAGACATGAAGCAAAGTTGAAGAGATACTCCATCAACTTTGCATCAACTTTACTCCATGCATATTGGATGTACAGAATCTGCAATCTAAATAAAAATGCCCACCATAAATGCCCACCATGGAGAGGTGATGGCTATAAGCTATACATATAATCTAGTAAAAGCAATACATTAAATGCACTAATATACCAAAATATTTCAATGCTTTAGGTAGTACATAGTAAAAATCTGAAAGTATAATATAACATAACAAACTTGAAACATTTCTAGGCTTCAACAATATCATTGTAATTGACAAAATTTAACTATACAGAAAAAATAAAATACTGATTTAGAATGCACTTTGATGAATGGAAAAATAATAATATAAATATATTAAATTAAGAATAAAATATTCATGTCCTCGCTGGTTTGGACTTCTTGTTAAAGAGTCTGTGCTGCTATACAGATCATGAGATCAAATCTAGACTTATCAAGAAATTATGCTCGAAAAGAATAAAATATTTATAAACTATTGAAAAATAAAATTAATTGAAAATTTGAAGAATAAAATAAAATAAAATAAATTTAAAATTTAACTAATTTAACCTATATATCTATGCAAATAGAGTACTCAAAAATTTAACTACATAGAAAAAATATAATACTGATTTAAAATGGACTTAGAAGAAGGAAAAATAACAATATAAATATACTCAATCAAAAATAAAATATTCATAAACTATTCCGTTGGGGGCCGGGGACCATGAAGACCGAGGACGTCAGATATGATGTAGTCACCGTAGACTGTAGCGACTATTACAATAATTATGAAATTTATGGGCGACCCCACGAGGAGGGCACTTGTACCCCAAAAGCGTTCTACCTTACACTATGCTGATGAAGAATTATGAAGGACTGGGACACATTGTACAAACATGAGGAAGCCGAGCAATATTTAATATTGCGAATTTCAGCCGTGCAATTTTGATGGTATCTCCAGTCATCCAACACCCTCTCCTTCATCTTCAAGTCTTTCAGTGACGTGCCCCTCACGGATCGATCTGTCCATTCCTCGAGATGCTACAGATTAGAAATTGATATTAATATTGTATTCGATGGCTTTTCACAACATCTTCCTACAGATTATAAATATTTTTGCATCAGCTCATTGAAGATATTTTGTTAGGGAAGATATTATTAAACCTACTCAAAATGTAAAAATAAAAACTCACCTAAAATAATTATAATTCATATAGAAAATATCAAAATAAACCTATATATAAATATTAAAAAAAAATATAATCTTCACACATATCTACCCATTTAAAAAATTATATATATTATTTGAAAATCAATTTATAAAATAACATATTAATATTATATACATAGCTTTAATTAATTTATATTAATATTCTTATTACAAGCATAGTTTTTCCCATACTTTTATTTCATTTTTTATTTATAATTTCTTCCTTAAAATTAGCAGGCCCACTCAAGGTTTATTTAAGATCACGAGGACCATTCTTTAATTTTAGGTGCATTCACATAAAGTGATGGTATGGAAGATTCTGATTCTAGTTTTTTTTCTTATATACAACGTATGTAAGTTTATGACAGAAAATGTGGGAGAATCTTATTCTAGTTTTTCTCTTATATACAATGTATGTAAGTTTATGAAAATTTCTTTTTGTTTTATGTGTATTATTTTTTTGTAATTAAGAGATTTAAAAAAATTTCGTAAGTTTATGAAAGAAAATGTGAAAGAATCTTATTCTAGTAAATTTATGAAAATGTCTTTTTTTGTTTTATGTATATTATTTTTTTTTAATTAAGAGATTTAACTTTTTTAAAGTGTCATATCAATAATTTTATTTATTATTTTACATAATATTGAAATCATATTGTAATATTTTGATTTATTATGTTATTTTAAGTAATTTGAATCATAAAAACTTGTATTATTAAAAAAAAAAAAAATCACATTAAAACATATCATTCATATATAAATATAAAATTTAAGTATTATTAAATATTTTGAAAACTAAATATTTATAAATATGTGGTTAGAATTTTAATAAAGTTGGTCTGACAACCTAAAAGATACAACATGTACAAATTAGGGTTTAAGTCTAGACCTAAAAAACTCTAAAAATAGCAAGCTATCTTAGAGTGTATATATTTGTTGATTTATAAATCCAAAATATATATTATTTAATTTTATGAAATAAAATATGTAGTATTGTTTTTAATTAAAATTCAAATAATATTGGTATTATATTTTAAAGATATTTTATTTTCTACTTAAGGTTTATATATAGTTTTAAAAGCTAGCTAAAAATAGTAAAAGGTAATAAAATGGAAAATATTTTATTATTATTAAATATAAATTAGATATTTAAAGGTGTTAAATCTTAAATTTAGATTGTTTAACATAATAATTAAAGAAACTCACTATTTATACAAGTTCACTTTCTAAAGAAGAGATACATATAATAGGGTTAGCTAAATTAGATATAACTTGTAATTAGTAGATCTAAAGTGAATGAGAGTTAATGAATTATGAGAGAAGTCATTTTTTAATCTCACAAATTGAAATTTTGTTAAATTTGAAAAAAATAATATAGACATATATGATACAAAGTTATTTTATAGAAATATTTTTATAGAGGTTTCTAAATTAACAAGCTAATTTAAATTGGGAAAAACTTTTTATTATTATCCTTACCCTATATTGAGTGATTGAAAAAGGAAATTGAAAAATAAATACAAGAAAATTATGTATGCCATTTTTTTTTGTCATTTATTTTGGGATAGCAAAGATAGGAAGGTTTAAGGTTTTATAGACAAAACTAACTTAGATAGATAGGTACATCCCTTATCATGCCACACTTATCAAATGAGCATCACCATGAAAGAGGAAGAATTATGTAGGTAGAACATTCACGATTTCTTAGATATTGTAATAATAGTAGTTGTGATGGTAGCTTATACAAAATGCTAGGAACAAACCTAAAGTAGGAAATGAATTTAATGGATAAAGGTATAAATATAAAAATGAATGGATTATGAATAAAAAACATAAAAGAATGTATTTACTAAGGAATAACGTTTCATAATTCTAACTAAATTAACAAAATTCAACTATCAATTTGTTAAAATCAGAGTACAAACACCAATATACATAAAGGAAATCAATTCCAAAACTGGCCATAAAACTTTAATGGAAATGGTTTCTTGAATTGGTTGAGGTGAATGGAGTGGTACTTATTCATCCATTAAAATCCCATTGGAGAAGAAAATCACCATAATAAATCTTTATTACTTTGTTTGGAAATAGGATAATTCAAATGATCTTAGTAAATACAATGATGAAGCGTCCAAATTCTATGCACATGTAATAAAATTTTGGGTATTTTCATAACTTAGTGTGATCATGTTTGTAAATACAACTATACAAAATGAGGATAGTTAAAGTTGATAATGGAATATCCTTTAGAATATCAAAAAATGTCCATAATATTAGAAGGTATAACAAATGATAATTTCTAAAATTTTATATTGAAAACTTAGAAAGATATAATCAACATAATTTTCAGAAATAAAACCCAAATAATACTATCAAATTCATGTTGGGAAAGTGACAACTATTTGACCTTAATTGGTCTAGTTGTTCACGGTGGTTTCTCCAACAAGATACTGTTGAAACTACTTAGCAAATATAGAGGCAGTATTAAATGTTTTCAGTTTTGTATAACTGAAGGAGGAGGTGTATAAATATATGAGGAGGGGCTTCAAGCCCTCTCCTGGGCTGCCCGGTTTCCTAAAGGCTGGATGTAATCTCATGGTTTCTGCTAATAGAATGTTTCTTCCATTGTCCCGTGGATGTTTCCCTCATGAGATGAAGGAGGGTTTTACCACATAAATTGTGTGCCTCCTACGTTACTGTTTTTTGTGCATGTTTGTCTTGTTTGATTCTCTGCTATGTTAAGATCTTTGTGAGTATAAAAGGCCAACAAATGGTATCAGAGCACAAAGTTGAATGAACTTGCTGCTGGATTTATGAAAGGATGGTCACGTAAGTCATCACAATCACTGCAAAGAACTAGAGAGAGCTTAAGGTTTCTCCCTTCCAGATCCATGATAAGGGAATTCTAACCGACAACCTAAGCGACTATGGGCTCATACATCCTAGCGCTAGAGATTCACGGCCTAATGTATCACTGTGAGCTTCAAAGGGGGGGTGGATTCGATATTGAGATTTATTGTGGACTCCCTCCCCAATCTGGACAAGATGGAGGGGGAATGCATAAAGGTATCCCTAGAGGGTGCAGGAGGCCAGGGAATCGAACATTGGGTGGGCGAGGAGGCTCGCAACAGACCCTTCCACAATGCAGACCATTTCTCGTACTAGGTCCTACTGGGCTTTATCACGCGGAACCATGAGAGGAACTCTTATTCGTAGGACTTTATTCGCTATGTAAACCCCTGGTACGAATGGACCCTCATGGAAGTGGAGTCTAAGCTCTTGGTCACATTGATTTCCAGGCCCGAATTCGTGAGCGCTGCCAAGGTGAAGCTCGCAGGGCAAATCAGGGAAACTGTGCTAAGGATGGAGAAACTGTAAGAATCCAAGAAACATTAGTCATTGTTAACATCTCATCGACCAAGATGTTGTCGAGTGAGTATGTGGAGAATATGCAGTTATGCCATTAGTATCGCAATTTCTGGCACACTGATCTCTTGAACGCAATCACGACAGTTACCTTGATGGTGGAGGAGGCTCTGCTTAAATGTTGTGGTGCTACTGCTCGTTCATTTTCTCCATGGATTTCAGATTTTCACATAGAGAGCATCCATATGAACTCTACATGGTTGTAAGAAAGACATTGATTTAAAGTTGTGATGTGTATTCTTTTTGGATTTTTTTTTCTTTTTCGAAAAATCAGTTTTTTCCAGTCTTGGAACTTGAGTTTGGGAAAGTTTATGAACTTGAAATGATCCTCTGTCATGTCGGATCTATCAAACTCTGGATTTATTAAGCTAGGATCCATTGAATCCTGGAAATTTAAAGAGTAAATAATGTATGAAGCTGGGATCTGTCAAACCCCAGATTTATCGAGTAATTTATGCCTGGAGAACACGTTGGATCTTAAGCTTGTATGGAAGATATTGTAAGCTTGCAAAGTGAAGCTGTGGTTATGTTGCATGGGTATCAAAAGATCTTGGCACCAACTACAATGAGATCAGTGTGGATCGTGAGAAGTGTGTAAGGCAATATACAGAGTCATCTTCTATAGACGAGAGGTTGTGTGCAGTTTTCCAAGAATTCAAGCTCGCGTTGGATACTAGAGCTGCAGGTGTCGGGACATGCACGGATAAGATGCCAGATATAATTCGCCATGTGCAGGAGATGAATCTGCTCCCTCTAGAGTGTGGATCAATGTCTGTGTATAACCATGAGGTGAGGATCATTGGGCAGTTCAGTAAGCTGGAGATCTATCAGGCAAGGAAAGGTTATGTCTGTAGGTTGGACGGAGTTCGGTGGAGAGTGGGCAACAACACTCAGAAATTGAGAGAGCATCCATGATTAGACAAAAGACTTAATTGTATTACTGCACTATTACACACATACATAGGTAAATATATAGTTGAATTTAGATCCAACCAATTTCGTACTTGGAGGGAGTGGTTGAGAAGATATCTCAACAACCTCCTACAAATCTTCAACCAACCCAATCTAGTCTCCTAAAGTAATCTTTATTCTAATACCCTCCCTTAATGCTTACTTTACAAATTACAATACTTAATCACAATTACAACACTTGAACTTTCATCTGTCTGTCTGGTCTTCCTCAGCATTGAAACTCACTCTGCAATCACACGACTTCTGCTCTCTCTTTTTCCTCTTCTTCGAGCTTTCCATTGACACATTTAAAATCAAAATGCCTCTGACCATCTTTCGTGCACTTGTATACTGGACAATTTGAAAACTTGGCTCATTGGGGCTTCTGTGATAAAAGTTGACAACTATTGATGCATTCTATGAACTTGCCTTCATCTGTCGGATTTTTGCTTTTGGTTATCCTTCAGTATCTAGAAGAAAAGTTTGGATACAGAATGTCCTCAACATTCCTTTACACAAGATGACTTCCAATAAAACCAATGTACTTGATATTGGGGCTACCAGCTTGCATCAAAATAAAAGTTCTTATTTTTACATAAACACTTACACACAAAACTTTAAACTCACCAGGTAAATGTAACCTGTAATTGTTAATCTTGGAGCACCAAAGTACAACAAGAATCTACAGCTTATAACATACTAGACATAATCAAACTAGTAACATGCTCTTGTGGCACCGAAGAACACGCAAGAACTACAAGCTTGAACTACATCACTATGTTCAAAATTTGGTTCTTCTTTACAACTTAAACAATATAAAAATAACCAATTTGACATAAAACTCTGACGAATGCAACTAAGAAAGGGGCAAAAGTTGTCATGGACTTCATACAACAGCGATTCTGCAGTGCCGACCAACAAACTGTAAATTGTAATGCGACTCACGTCCTTTGCTCTTCTTCCAATATATAAATATATGAACAACCAAACACCAATTATAATTTGGGAGTCGCGTGCCCTAGACTGGATTCGATCTCTGGCTTCTCATCAGGCAGAAATAATAGCTAATTCCACGGTGGCTCATATTGTTGTGCTCTTTCATATGTGAATGTATTACTGGATCTTCTCCTTTCAGTAGCAGATCACAGATTGTATTCAACAGTGAATTGTGACTACAGTAGCTTCTCTTCGTAACAGTTGTCAACAATAATTTTCAGAGAATCAGCCCAACAACAAACGATGGTGTCTCCAACGACACTGAGAATGAAATGGCAATGAATTACATAATAAGAAATTTCAGAAATCATATTTCTACAGTAGCTCTCCACACAGGCTTCATTGTTTCTCTTCAACTAGCGACTCGTCTAACCAGCAGTAGTCTCACTTAACGCATTGAACAATTAACACACATAAATAAAAAATTCAACACTCCTAATCTACATGTGTACAGGATAATAGCCTCTCAATCTATTTCATATTCCTGGACACTTCGTGAGGAGCTAAGCCCAGCCAAGCTCTGATACCAACTCAGAAATTGAGAGAGCATCCATGATTACACAAAAGACTTAATTGTATTACTACACTGTTACACACATACATAGGTAAATATATAGCTGAATTCAGATCCAACTGATTCCATACTTGGAGGGAGTGGTTGAGAAGATATCTCAACAACCTCCTACAAATCTTCAACCAACCCAATCTAGTATTCTAAAGTAAGCTTTATTCTAATAACAACATTGGTGACAAGTGCATGTTGGGTATTCAAACTACCCGACACTGGTGAGTCCTAGCTATAAGATCTTGGTTTACAGTAAGAAAGTGACAAGGGTGGGAAGAGTATTTCTAGGTGATCAACATGTATGTATAAGTGGTCAAGCAACTAGTGACAGAAGTAATGGTAAATAGAAACAAGTACAACAAAGGTAATGGTATAGTGTGAACATTTTCTATGGAGTTGTAAATGTAAATGTTTTCATGTAATTGGGCATACTGCTGTAAGACCTCACTTAGGCATGAGTACCCCTATTTTTCAACCGGTAAAGTCTAGTCATAGACTTAGGTAATATAGGGTGGGTTTTACGGATCATGTTAGTTTCCCATGGTTTTATTTCCATGTAATTACATGTAATGAATCCTTTTTAAAGGCTGGTTGTAACTCCTTTATAAATGGGGTTGGAGGTGAGCAGTGAATGCTTACTTGGTCGGCTTGTCAAAATTTGGTGAAGGGGGTGTTCATGTTAAGGTGGAGCTATGGGTCTCCATTGACAGGTGCCTGGAGGTGAGCTGGTGTCACACTCTGTTGATTTTTTTGTGTGTGTGTGGAGAAATTCTCAAAAATAGTGTTCAAGGTGGAGCAATGGAGGTGATCAGGATCACGACAAAAGAGTTGTTTGCAAAGCTCAAGTTATCATTGTATGGATTGAAATGTGCATTAGGAAATTGTACAATATGTTGATTCCTTCATGGTGAGCCGAGATTTAAAAGAAGTGGGAATAACTATGGTATTCACTATCTTGATTTTTATAGTGTTGACAATATGCTTGTAGCAAGCACAAGCATGGTTAAGATCAATGGGTTGGCTTAGTTGAACAGGACATTTGAAATGAAGGATCTGTGAGCTACAAAAAAAATCTTGGGCATAAAAATACATAGAGACGAGGAAAATGATAAGAGAAGGATACTAATGAGATTCAATATGAGCCTTGTGAGACTGGTAAATGTCTCTTTAATTTTCATTGTAATATTTCTTCAAGACGGTGTCCTGGTTATAACGAAGAAGGAGGGTATGTCTCATGTATAATATTCTAGAAGTAAGTATATATTTGCGATGAGAATATCAGATATTTCACTTGCAAGGAGTTGTCAGTGGTCACATGATAAATCTAGGTAGAGTAGTGAAATGGGTGCTTCGGTTTTGAAAGAACCAATATCACCTATCTTTAGCTTGCAAGAAGGTGATGAATGGACCATGGCATGGCATCAAGTTAATTGTTGTCAAGGTGGATATTGTTGGGAAAGTGAAAACTATTTGAGCTGAATTGGTCTAGTTGTTCACAGTGGTTTCTCCAACAAGATATTGTTGAAACTACTCAACAAATATAGGGGAAGTATTAAATACTTTTCAGTTTTGTATAACTGAAGGAGGAGGTGTATAAATATCAGAGCCTTAGAGGCATTTGATGAGCAGGGGCTTCAAACCCTCTCCTAGGCTGCTCGGTTGCCTAAAGGATGGCTATAATCTCATGGTTTTTGTTAATAGAATGTTTCTTCCATTGTCCCATGTATGTTTCCCTCATGAGGTGAAGGAGGGTTTTACCACATAAATTGCTTTCCTCATGTGTTATTGCCTTCTATGCATGTTTGTCTTGTTTAATTCTATGCTATGTTAAGATCTTTGTAGGTGTAAAAGGCCAACAATTCATAAAATTGTACCATCAACTTGAAATTAAAATATATTTACATATAATTGTTTCATGATATTTATGAAGAAACTAAAATCTATATGTTCTAAAATCCCACCAAGGCCCTATCGCCAAAACCCTATTGTCTAAAATTACTCATAATGACTATTGTGAATAATTGTGAAAAGAAAGGGATAGATTCTACAACCACATTCCTCACGAGGATTGGGAAATTGGAATTTAATGTTAGAATAATGATAATATGTTCACGCGCTTTCAAGATGAGTGAGCATGCCTATTTAATTTAATCCCATCTTCATGCAAATTTCCATCATGATAATAGGAGTTGTATCATGATGTATACATTCTTTTCTACTTTCCAAGGAGATCTTTTAATATTGTGTTACAACTATACAATCCATTTGACATCCTTAATTACCTTGATTTAGCATGTGCAATGTTCTTTTCAACAACAAGTCTTATTTATTATGAAATATAGTATTTAATGTTGCTACTAAGATTTTATATCCCATTAGATTCAATTGCACTCGAGTACAATTGAATCTAATGGGATATAAAATCTTAATCTTTATATATATATATATATATATATATATATATATATATATATATATATATATATATATATATATATATAAGCTTTGAGTATTAATGTTGTCGTGAAGAGTATATATATTAAATTTGATCTGGATTATATCATTATATAATTTGTTATTTATTTTGATATTTTTTGAGTAAAAAAAATAGAGGAATTGGCTTGAAATGCCCATTTTAGCGGCAAGTCCTAGTTTGAAGATTTGAAACCTTCTAGAGCCATTCTGAGGCATCAAATGACACTTTTGGTGTTAAATATATTCAATCATCAATTTGTTGGCAGCCAATTCAATTTTTTCCATTGCCCTATAAGCTGCCTACACCTATGTCTTCTGAACTTCAAATTATCGTCGCTTTTGTTTTAATAGACGATATTTTCATTTCTTACGACATTTGCAAATTGGTCTCCATTTAGTTTTCACGACTGTAAGCGTGAAAACTCCTCCATTGTTATTTGGACTGTCATGATCTTTGCATTGATATTTTGAGTGGCACTTACCTTTGGTTTATCATTAAGTGGCTATAAGGATTTTCGAACTATGCCTATTTGCCTATTCTTACTTTGGTTGCACAACTGGATTTTATTAAACTGGTAAGGCATTGAGCATGAAAATTTTGTTTTTAAGACTTGCCTAGTCTTTGAATTACATAGGGGTCATGGTTTATTTTTGTTTTTATGTATATGATGTGATCCTTATTATGGCTTTTTGACTTTTCAATTCTATAATTATCGATTGCCACAATGTTTTAAAACTTTGATTACACATTATGCAACAAGCACGTGGTTAACATTTGGGTTTGATTTCACATTGAATATTCATGGTTTGATATATTACAATGGCGCATTGGTATGTCATCCACCGTTTGATTTTTATGGTTGGTCGAATGATAAGGTTTTTAAAACTATGCTATGATTGATTCAACAGAAGGTTAAATTCGGCGATTGTACTATGCCATTAATATTATGCATGGCGGTGAGTAATCCCACCACCCTCACATGCGCACTTTAATGCTTCCCCTTTGATCGTTCGTAGTTGTTAGCCCAACGACTTTGCTCCTGTGTGTTGTTGATTTCGACCCAAACCCTTACCATGTGCTCGCACCATGGCTCCAGTCGTCAGGGCTGAACCGAATGGTATCCAGGCTCTGTTGATGTTCGACAGTGCCCACAGTGACCTTGAGGAATTTGGATGGCTCCCGTTCATACAAAATTTTGATGGTTTTAACCCCTGCGTTGCTCGGCAATTCACTTTAACCTTCGATGGATGTCGAGCCAAGGTCATGGATGTTCAATTGGAAATTAACGAGTAATTTCTCAGTTTAGCTATGGGTTTGCCTGCCACTAGACAACGATGGTCCAAGAATTGCAAAGTAGAAGAGGTCCCTTAGACACTACTCTTCCAGTCGCGTAAGTTTAGCTCCTGTGACAAAGGTTTGCCCGTGAATATGCTTAAGCAACGTTGGCACAATTTGCTGATGATAATCAAACAGTTTATCACTTGCGAGGGTCGGTATGGGTTTGTTTTCTTACACCACCTGTGTTTACTTATGGTTTTCATGGGCTATGAGCTTAATATGCCTTATTACTTGCATAGGAGCCTGTTTAAAATGTCTAAGAGATACAAAAGGAACCAGGCTGATATCAGCCTTTTTCACTTCGGGCTGGTTAAAATTATTGTTGTTTATCATTTGGGGTTACACGAAGACTGTTGGAACGATTTTCTTACTCGCAATGATTTTGAAGATTCAAATCCTCCACAGGTTGACAAACCTTTGGTGAGCGAGGGCAAGTCTATACCCCTGGTACCATACAGTATCCTCTTACCTAAACCCTTACCTGACTCACCTATCGACCTACCCCACTCAGTGACTAAGGATGCCGAAATTTTTAAGCCCGTGGGCAAGAAACCTAAAGCCAAACCTACTGTGAATTCCAAAGGTAAAAAGATTGCCCGTTTAATCTCTTGAATGGCAAGAAATAAACCAAAACATCCTGTCAACCCCGACCCTATCATTTTGAGTGGAGATTTCGACTCAGAAGTGGAACGTTACCTGGAAAGTGAATATCCCTATTCCGAAGGTCTGTGTGTTGAACCCTCGTTTGACTTCGTGTTGAATCTACCACCTTGCTTGTGAAATGACCCTAACTACCCAGGCATTAAGCTGCCTTGTCCAAACCCCGGTCCTTCATCAAAACCCTCTCCTGCTTTACATAAGTCTACAGCACCACAAGGATATGGAGTTTTGATACAGACTGAGGCAGAATTTGGTGTTTTGTTACAGCTTTAGCTTCTCATTATATCAACATTTTGTTTCATGTTATGTATATCAATTTGTATTTGGTTAATGACTACTTTAGCTATCTTAATCATGTGCAAATGATATAATTTAATCACTGTAACCCATATCTGGTTTCTTCCAAGTGTATAAAAGACATAACAATTGTCTAATTCAGTTTGTGAATGACAGGTTTATCTTCTTCATAAGTTGAATTATCAAATATAAGTTTTTGCATAACAGGTTTCCCTTATTGCAGAGATATATAATCATATAATTGTTATGATTTTTTATGTCTTGTTTGTCCTGTTAACAATTCAAAGAGCAACACAACCTATCATTTACGAAAATCTTTTGGATTAACCGGTGCGAGTTTCCTTCGTCCGACCAGCTTCAAAGTCATCATACGCGGGACAAATTAGGAGTGCTTCCAGGTCAGTTAGTCGTTTGTTTACTGTTTTTATTAGTAGTTTAGTTCATATATTAGATTAAGTTAGAGTTAGTATATTAGATCGTTTAATTTCAGTAGTTTTATTTCTTATTCATAAAATCAAAAAATCAAAAATATCTCTGGCTGTCTTAGGACAGAAAGCATTTGAGTTTTACATGTTTTATTCAAATCTGCAAAATGTGTATATTGTATATTTGTGAATAAGTTGTATTATAACTAGTAGTTGGATGGTTATTTAGTAGAGTTAGTGTAATAGTAATTAGTAGAATAGTTAGTGTAATTTGTATTTAGTTTTAGTTAATATAGTAGTTTGTTTCAATTAGATTAGTGTATTAGTTGTTTTTATTTAGTTTTAGTTAGTTTAGTTTCTTGTATTTAGTTTTAGTTAGTTTGTTTTAGTTAGTTTTAGTTAGTTTTATTTGTTTTAGTTAGATTAGTTAGTTTAGATTAGTTTTATCTTTGGTTTTCTTAGGAACTTAGAGCGGCCAACGGAGCCGTTAAACCCATCAGGGTGGTTCATTCCAAACGGCTTGGGTTATTTAGACAACCCCAGACCGGTTCCACTCTCTCAATTGACGGACGAACAATTTCACCCGTCAACAAATGGCGCTAGAAGGAGGGCATGAACTTAATTAATGGCACGAGGCGGTCACAAGACTCCTCCTCCATCTAATCGCACACCTATAGTAACTAGAAGCCATTCACAAGATAATATTCCCCCTCAAACAACAACTACTTTAATCGAAGATCCACAGATCACAGTTGAGCCAGCAACCCCTAATCCTACAGGTGTTGATATCCAAGAGATCATTCGTCAATCTCTTATCAAAACACACAGTGCCTTAGCTAGTTTAAGGTGACCAAACCGTCCGTGGGGTCAACCTTTAGAATTCTCTGATATCAGAGAACAGTTAGGTGATATTAACCTCACTATGAATCCTACAGATCCAAACACAAATCCTGTTGCAGGAGGATCTGGGATACCTCCTTCACCACCTCCCTCATCTCCTTCCTCTTCTGGGGGAGATTCCTCTTCTGACAAAGGCAATGCACCTTCTCAGCCTTCCACACCCACTACCCCAATGGCAAATCAGAACAACCCTGCTAGACCCTGATTGGACCAGGATGTTGTAGTTGTACCTGGAGCCCAACACCCTTTACCTAAACACCCAGAGAAATGGCTTCCCAAGTTTGATCCTGATTCAAAATAGATAGCTGAAGATCATATAAAGAAATTTATGTTATCCATTAGACTCCACAATGTTGAACATGAAGACGTTGTCTGTAGGTTGTTCCCTTATACTTTTGAGGGTAATGCATCCACTTGGTACTTTGCCCAACAACCTCATACCATAGTGTCTTGGGAAAAGTTTGAGTCATGCTTTTTGGAAAAATTCGGAGATGGTAAACCTACAGAAGTCTTAGTCATGGATCTTTCGAGCTTAAAGATGAACCCGAAAGAAAAAGTTAAAGATTTTAATCAAAGATTCTTAATGCTTAAAAATCGAATCCCTGCATATTCTATGCCTGCTGAGAGTCTTGTAATAGCTTACTACACTAAAGCTCTACATCAAAGTATAGCTATTTGGTTTAAACGATCTAAAAAGGCCACGTTGTTAGAAGCCTTTGAAGAGGCTACTCAGATTGAAAAAGATATACTTATTCTTAAGGATTCTTCTAGCAACGAAACTGAGACTGTTTCTTCTTCCAAAAAGAAGATTGAAATTCTCTCCAAACCTACACAAAGAAAAACACAACCTAAAAACTCTGATTTGGAAAATTTAACTAAAGTTGTACAGAAATTGTCTAATCAAGTTATAGATTTAAAAAGGTCGACTGAAGAAGCTTCTTTGAGTAAAGGACCTACAAAACTCCTTTCCGAAAACCTTTTCCCGCCAACCGGCCTAATCCAAACCCCGAAGGCTTAAACCTAGAAAGTTTGCAATGTGCTCTTCAAACAATTCTAGAAGCCCAAGATAATGTGATGTCTCCTTAAATCCCTCAGGAGGAAGTCGAGCAGGAAATAATTCAAGAAGAAGAGTCTTCTCCAAACATATTTGGACATTTCTCAGATAGCATCTTTCAAGCTAACTTCGAGACTATTCACTCTTACAACACTAGGAGTAAGACATCAAACAAAACTCATGTCGAGAATACTACAACTGCACCTCCAAAGCCGTCTAAATCAACAGAAATTAAACAGAGTAATGTCAGTCCTAAATTGAATTATGATGTTGTTGAAGATCTTAAAAAATTAAGGGCTAACATTTCTATTTATGAGTTGTTGAAGTTTCCATTTTTGTTACAGAAGATGTTGCAAAATATTTCAGA
>JZKD02S1888895.1:346958-373703 GCA_000966675.3 Picea glauca
CTCAAACAACAACTACTTCAACCGAAGATCCACAGATCACAGTTGAGCCAACAACCCCTAATCCTACAGGTGGTGATATCCAAGAGATCATTCGTCAATCTCTTATCAAAACACACAGTGCCTTAGCTAGTTTAAGGCGACCAAACCGTCTGTGGGGTCAACCTTTAGAATTCTCTGATATCAAAGAAAAGTTAGGTGATATTAACCTCATTGTGAATCCTATAGATCCAAACACAAATCCTGCTGCAGGAGGATCTGGGATACCTCCTTCACCACCTCCCTCATCTCCTTCCTCTTCTCGGGGAGATTCCTCTTCTAATGAAGGCAATCCACCTTCTCAGCCTTCCACACCCACTACCCCAATGGAAAATCAGAACAACCCTGCTAGACCATGGTTGGACCAGGATGTTGTAGCTGTACCTGGAGCCCAGCACCCTTTACCTAAACACCCAGAGAAATGGCTTCCCAATTTTGATCCTGATTCAAAACAGATAGCTGAAGATCATATAAAGAAATTTATGTTATCCATTAGACTCCGCAATGTTGAACATGAAGACGTTGTCTATAGGTTGTTCCCTTATAATTTTGAGGGTAATGCATCCACTTGGTACTTTGTCCAACAACCTCATACCATAGTGTCTTGGGAAAAGTTTGAGTCATGCTTTTTGGAAAAATTCAGAGATGGTAAACCTCTGAAAGTCTTAGTCATGGATCTTTCGAGCTTAAAGATGAACCCGAAAGAAAAAGTTAAATATTTTAATCAAAGATTATTAACGCTTAAAAATTGAATCCCTGCAGATTCTATGCCTGCTGAGAGTCTTGTAATAGCTTACTACACTAAATCTCTACATCAAAGTATAGCTATTTGGGTTAAATGATCTAAAAAGGCCACAATGTTAGAAGCCTTTGAAGAGGCTACTCAGATTGAAAAAGATATACTTAGTCTTAAGGATTCTTCTAGCAACGAAACTGAGACTGTTTCTTATTCCAAAAAGAAGATTGAAATTCTCCCCAGACCTACACAAAGCAAAACACAACCTGAAAACTCTGATTTGGAAAATTTAACTAAAGTTGTACAAAAATTGTCTAATCAAGTTATAGATTTAAAAAGGTCGACTGAAGAAGCTTCTTCGAGTAAAGGACCTAAAAACCTCCTTTCCGAAAATCTTTTCCCGCCAACCGGCCTAATCCAAACCCCAAAGGCTTAAACCTAGAAAGTTTGCAATGTGCTCTTCAGACAATTCTAGAAGCCCAAGATAATGTGATGCCTCCTGAAATCCCTCAGGAGGAAGTCGAGCAAGAAATAGTTCAAGAAGAAGAGTCTTCTTCAAACATCTTTGGACATTTCTCAGGCAGCATCTTTCAAGCTAACTTCGATACTGTTCACCCTTACAACACTAGGAGTAAGACATCAAACAAACCTCCTGCCGAGAATACTACAACTGCACCTCCAAAGCCGTCTAAATCAGCAGAAATTAAACAGAGTAATGTCAGTCCTAAATTGGATTGTGATGTTGTTGAAGATCTTAAAAAATTAAGGGCTAACATTTCTATTTATGAGTTGTTGAAGTTTCCATTTTTGTTACAGAAGATGTTGCAAAATATTTCAGAAAATGGCAAGAATGGTAATTCAAATGGTAACAAGGTTGTGCAAAGCAAAGTGCCGCAGAAGACTTTCACTAAAAATAATCCTGATATTCAAGATAAAGGAAGCCTTCCTGTAGCACCTGTAAATAATGTAAGTAATGTAAATAATGCAAATAATGTAGATAAAGTAGCATTAGAAAATGCGAGTAAGAAACCACAAGCTACTACTCTAAGTACTCGCAAGATTGTACCTCCTTTTCTTTTAACTTTCGAAATCTTCAATAGAAATGTGCATAATTGTATGGTTGACTCAGGAGCATCGTCAAATGTGATGCCCTGGTCTGTCTGCCAAAAGATTAACGCTGAAGTGGAACCATCTTCTTTGAAAATCATACAACTTGATCGAACAGATGTTAAAGTTATAGGCGAACTGAAAAATGTATTGATTAGATTATCGTCTAACCCAAAGGTTCATCAGGTTATTGATATAATTGTGGTGGATATTCCAGAAGTGTATGGTCTGTTTTTTAGCAGGGACTGGTTGGAGCAGCTACACAGTTACTTCGCAACAGACTAGTCTCACTTATGGCTTCCAGAGAATGGTAAGCCCAACAAGATCAGAGTGGATCGTGAGCGTTACCTTAAGTTCACGGTCACAGATTTGAACGACCCTAATGAACCATATACACCTCCTGCTGATTCAGTTGAAGTCCAAGGGATGGACACCTTCTTCGGAAATTTCATGGCTGAAGTTTCACCTATCAACAATCCTGAACAGCGATCCGACATCATAGCATGTATGCAACCAACAACTTCTATGCAATAGTCTCACAAGCCCAATGAAAATCAAATTTGGTCTCTATATTTCGACGGTTCCAAATCTAAAGAAGGAGCTGGTGCAGGCTGCATCATTATCGATCCGGAAGGTAACAAGACATTATTGGCTTGTAGGCTAGAATTTGAATGTAGTAACAATATTGCAGAATATGAGGCTTTATTGGAAGGTCTCAGAAAAGCCTTGGACATGCACTTTGAAAATCTAGTTGTATTTGGCGACTCTGAAATAGTGGTTAGGCAGGTAAGAGGTTCTATACACTGTCTTTCCCCACATCTCAAATGTTACCAGTCTGAGGTATGGAATTTAATGAACAAATTTTCTGCTTTTAATATAAATTCCATTCCTAGATTAAATAATGTTGAAGCAGATCTACTAGCTAATGTTGCCTCTAAACTTCTTCCTGCAAAAGGCTTATCCCCAAATGCATTCTTCGTGGAGCTGTTGTTTCGGCCATCTGTTCCTGACAATATCACAAACTGGAGAGTATTTGATGATGATAAACAGATCATTAACTTTATGCACATGGAAGAAACCTTTCAAAGGGCAGTGATAGATGAACGAACGCACGACGACAATTTGCACGACTTTACGGTAATACCTAATCCAAAATCTCTTGAAGCTCTATCGGACATGGTAAATTTCATACCCAAATCTGTTGTCGGATTAGAAAAGTATTATGATTTTGAAGATAAATTTAAAAAGACGGTCAATTGCAAAACCAATAGTTCCTCATTGTCTTATGAAAAAATCAATTTACGGACTAGTGAAAATCCTCAGTGTATCAACTTAGGCTCGGGATGTTCTAGACAAGAAAAAGATGCTTTTGTAAAATTATTTAAATAATTCAAGGATGTCTTTGCATGGAATTACGATGATCTTAAAACGTTCGATCCTAATATTATACAACATTTCATCCCGATGAAGCCCCAAACTTTACCCTTCCAACTGAAACTGAGGAAAATGCATCCTAAACTAGAACCGACCATTCAAAAAGAATTGAATAAACTCCTAAGTGCTAAAATAATTTTTCCTATTAGACACACTCAATGGGTATCCAACCTCGTCCCAGTTCAGAAGAAAAACGGGGAAATTCGACTTTGTGTCGATTTCTGAAACCTCAACAAAGCGTCTGACAAAGATAATTGTCCTGTCCCGCCCATGGAATAGATCCTTCAACAAGTATCTGGTTCTGAGAGGCTATCCTTATTGGATGGTTTCTCTGGATACAACCAAGTCTTGATGTCTCCGCCAGACCAACTAAAAACTACCTTCCGTACCCCGTGGGGCACTTATGTTTATCGCAAAATGCCTTTTGGATTGATTAATGCTGGTGCTACCTTTCAAAGAGCAATGGACATTGATTTTAGAGGCTTAATCAATCACTCCGTAGTAGTCTACTTAGATGATGTGACCATTTATTCTAAAAACAAAGATGATCATCTAGCTCACTTACGATCCCTTCTGCTACGATGTCATAAATACGACATCTCCTTGAACCCCAAGAAGTCCATCTTTGCAGTAGAATAGGGTAGATTACTAGGATTCATTGTGTCTAGTGATGGAATGATTATTGACCCCGAGAGGACTCAAGTCATCGCTAAACTTCCCCCACCTACATCCAAAAAATCCATGCAGTCTTTCCTAGGCCAGATTAATTTCGTGAGAAGATTTGTCCCCAGCTTCTCCGAAATGGTCAAGCCTCTCTAGAAACTAATTAAGAAAGACACCCAATATCACTAGGGACCCACAGAAAATCAATATTTTAATGACATAAAGAAGGCCATAATAGATGCTCCATCTCTCATGAGCCCTGATTTCTCTCAAGACTTTACACTCTATACTTTTGCCTCTGATCGTTCCTATGCCGCAGTCCTAACTCAGAATAATTTCGAGAACAACGATGTACCCATCGCCTTTATGAGCTCTGCTTTCAAAGGTGTTGAACTTAACTACCTAGCGGTCGATCGGCAAGCCTACGATGTTTTCAAAGCAGTTAAGCATTTTCCATCCTATCTTTTGAATTCAAGGACGAAGGTCATTGTCCCCTACCCTGTCGTGAGGAACTTGTTAGTGCAAAAGGAGTTAGGAGAGAAAAGAGCCAACTGGGTCACCTCCTTGCAGGAGTATGACTTAGATATCACCCCAACATCGATCGTGAGAGGCCAAGGATTGTGTAAGTTGGTTGTTGATTCAGAAATAGGACAACAAGAAGATAATGATATGTCAAACCTAGAACAACACGATCAAAGTTTGATTTGTTGCGCGCAAAACCTCGTAAGTCCTTGGTACGACGATATTAGATTTTGTCTTGAACATGGATCAGCAGCCTGTCACCTTAACCCCACCGAAAGAAGAGCGTTAATACTAAATTCCGCCTCCTTTCATCTGGTTAACGGTATACTGTTTCGTCAGAATTTTGACGGCGTATTGATGCGTTGTCTTGAAAAAGACGAAGCAGAGAAAGTCTTTCTTGAGTTACATGCAGGAGAAGTTGGTGGTCACTTCGGTGGTGACACCACTGCTCATAAGGTTTTAAGAGCCAGTTACTACTAGCCCACACTTTTTAGGGACGCCCATGCCTTGTGCCGTAAATGTGTCATTTGTCAGAAAGCATCAGGGCGATTGCAAAAACCAGCCTTCCCCTTACAACCCGTTTTAGTCGATTCTCCTTTCCAGCAATGGGGCCTGGATATCATAGGTCCTATTAACCCCCCATCCTCACAACAACACAAGTATATTGTGACTGCCACTGATTATTTTACTCGATGGTCCGAAGCTACTGTGCTAAGAACCGTTAACACAAGTCAGGTGATCGCTTTTCTAAACTCGAATATCATCACTCGTTTTGGTATCCCTGATTGTTTAGTCTTTGATAACGCTTCATAATTTTCTTCTCTTGAGATGAGTGAGTTCACTTTGGAGAAAGGAATAAAACTGAAGTATTCTTCTAGTTACTATCCCCAGGGCAACGACTTAGCAGAATCAACAAACAAGAACTTGATCAAAATTATCAAGAGAACCGTGGCTGAAAATCACAAGAACTGGCACAATGCACTGCTAAATGCACTGTGGGCTGATAGGGTAACACCCAAATCCGCTATAGGTAATTCCCCCTTTTTTCGTGTTTATAGAAGAGAAGCCATTCTGCCACCTCACATTCTTCTTCCTTCACTTCAATTGTCACAAAAAGTCCAAGAAGAAGATTGTCCCCCTTTAGAAATCTGTATTAACGCTTTGATGAAGTTAGAAGAAGTAAGAACCCAAGCTAAGCGTAAGTTAGATCAACATCAACAACTGATTAAAAGCTGGTTCGATTCCAATTCTGCTTCTGATAGGAATTTTGAAGTAGCCGATCTCGTCCTGAAGTGGGACAAACCACACGAA
Organism: Picea glauca; assembly: GCA_000966675.3. Taxonomy (NCBI): domain Eukaryota; kingdom Viridiplantae; phylum Streptophyta; class Pinopsida; order Pinales; family Pinaceae; genus Picea; species Picea glauca. The sequence continues at coordinate 352,768 of JZKD02S1888895.1, forward strand.
GGAAAGGGTGAGCACACCAAGTTTCAAAATTTATGGCTTGGGCCATTTTTGATTGCTGAAAAGTTGGGTCCTAGTTCCTTTCGATTGCAGAATCTTGAAGGGCATATCGACACCTATCTGGTGAATGGCCAAGCCCTGAAAATATACTTCGCTTGATTACTACCCTTGTATATTATGTAAATATTTCCTTTTGTTTTTATTTTTCCTTTGTTTTCGTTTTTGGTTTTGATTTGGATTGATCAGTTTTTGTGTTTCTTGAAAGATATGCATACCTGTGCATTGAGCCATTCAGACCAAGACCATAGAAAAATTTCTTCACTTAAATAAATTCTAAAAGATTGTACGATCATCAGTGATATATTTCTAAAACTGATATTCATGATGGAAAATTTTGTTGTTTGAAAGAAGTTTACTAATTTCAATCTCTGAGCAAAGTTTGTCATGATCATCTATTATCTTTTTACGCTGTCCCTTTTTCATAAAGGAATGACTCAAAAAGATGTCTCCCTGTCATAATAAGTTGTTTTGTAAATAAAACATTTCTGGAGCTGAATAAAGGATAGTGTTAAAAATTCTGATGAGGTCTAAAAATATGTTAAAATGTCAAAATTTTCAGCGTCACCCCGCTCGGCTAAATATCCACAAAAGAAAAAAAGAAAAAAAAATATTAATAAGAGCTATGAGAAGTGTTTGTAAACCCTCTGAGATACTGAACAGGTCCACTGGCAGCGGGTAAATGCATGCATGGTGCCAAGACAACTTCGTCGGGGTACTGAACAGGCCCACCGGCAGCGAAGCAATGTCGGGTACACTAAAATCTGTAAAAAATTATAAGAAACCTCTTTAATGTCCTTTATTCTGATCCAGAACTTCTTGACAGGATACAGATGTCAGAGTGGGTTAAATGGCAACTCTGTCGAGGCTATGAATGCCTGCTGGCAGCAGTGGCCATGCCAACAGTACTGAAGATTTTATCATTAATATCGTGACTTGCTGATCTTAAGACTGTTATTAGTTTTCATCTTTTAAAACATCGCTGGAAAAGATGGTAAATGATGATGTTTGTATGATTTTCTGGTTGTTGTTTTAGAATTGAAATTTTCCTTGCTGTCCTAATCTGAATTTATTTCTTTTGACATAGATAATTGCTTCTACCAGTGTGTCGCCATTGTTGGCAGCCAATTCAATTTTTTCCATTGCCCTATAAGCTGCCTACACCTATGTCTTCTGAACTTCAAATTATCGTCACTTTTGTTTTAATAGATGATATTTTCATTTCTTACGACATTTGCAAATTGGTCTCCATTTAGTTTTCACGACTGTAAGCGTGAAAACTCCTCCATCGTTATTTGGACTGTCATGATCTTTGCATTGATATTTTGAGTGGCACTTACCTTTGGTTTATCATTAAGTGGCTGTAAGGATTTTCGATCTATGCCTATTTGCCTATTCTTACTTTGGTTGCACAACTGGATTTTATTAAACTGGTAAGGCATTGAGCATGATTTTTTTTTTTAAGACTTGCCTAGTCATTGAATTACATAGGGGTCATGGTTTATTTTTGTTTTTATGTATATGATGTGATCCTTATTATGTATTTTTGACTTGTCAATTCTATAATTATCAATTGCCACAATGTTTTAAAACTTTGATTACACATTATGCAACAAGCGTGTGGTTAACATTTGGGTTTGATTTCACATTGAATATTCATGGTTTGATATATTACAATGGCGCATTGGTATGTCATCCACCGTTTTATTTTTATGGTTGGCCGAATGATATGGTTTTTAAAACTATGCTATGATTCATTCAAAAGAAGGTAAAATTCGGCGGTTGTACTATGCCATTACTATTATGCATGGTGGTGAGTAATCCCACCACCCTCGTACGCATACTTTAATGCTTCTCCTTTGATCGTTCGTAGCAGTTATCCCAACGACTTTGCTCCTGTGTGTTGTTGATTTCGACCCAAACCCTTACCATGTGCCTGCACCATGGCTCCAGTCGTGAGGGCTGAATTGAATGGTAGCCAGGATCTGTTGATGTTCAACAGTGCCCACAGTGACCTTGAGGAATTTGGATGGCTCCCGTTCATACAAAAGTTTGATTGTTTTAACCCCTGTGTTGCTCAGCAATTCGCTTTAACCTTTGATGGCTGTCGAGCCAAGGTCGGGGATGTTCAATTGGAAATTAACGAGCAATTTCTCAGTTTAGCTACGGGTTTTCCTGCCACTGGACAACGATGGTCCAAGAATTGCAAAGTAGAAGAGGTCCCTTGGACATTTCTCTTCCAGTCACGTAAGGTTAGCTCCTGTGACAAAGGTTTTCCCGCGAATATGCTCAAGCAACGTTGGCACGATTGGTTGATGATAATCAAATAGTTTATCACTTGCGAGGGTTGGTATGGGTTTGTTTTCTTACACCACCTACGTTTACTTATGGTTTTCATGGGCTATGAGCTTAATATGCCTTATTACTTGCATAGGAGCCTATTTAAAATGTCTAAGAGATACAAAAGGAACCATGCTGATAGCAGCCTTTTCCACTTCGGGCTGGTTAAAATTATTGTTGTTTATCATTTGGGGTTACACGGAGACTGTTGGAATGATTTTCTTACTCGCAATGATTTTGAAGATTCAAATCCTCCACAGGTTGACAAACCTGTGGTGGGCGAGGGAAAGTCTATACCCTCGGTACCCTACAATATCCTGTTACCTAAACCCTTACCCTAATCACCTATCGACCTACCCGACTCAGTGACCAAGGATGCCGAAAGTGTTAAGCCCGTGGGAAAGAAACCTAAAGCCAAACCTACTGCGAATTCCAAAGGTAAAAAGAATGCCCGTTTAATCTCTCGAATGGAAAGAAACAAACCGAAACCTCCTGTCAACCCCGACCCTATCATTTTGAGTGGAGATTCTGAATCAGAAGTGGAACGTTACCTGGCAAGTGAATATCCCTATTCCGAAGGTCTGTGTGTCGAACCCTCATTTGACTTCGTGTCGAATATACCACCTTACTTGTGAAACGACCCTAACTACCCAGGCATTAAGCTGCCTTGTCCAAACCTCGGTCCTTCATCAAAACCCTCTCCTTCTTTACATAAGTCTACAGCACCACCCTGTGATCAATGCGGCTCATGGTTAGAAAGGTACTATCTTGATGTGCCAATGCTACAGTCCAGAATTGATTCTCTGGAGGATCAAGTTGCAAGGCTTACCAGTCAAAAGGTTGAATTGCAAGCCACTGATCAGAAACAGAGGACAACAGGTTCTATTTTGTTTAAGAATGTGGAGTCATCTACAGTGGTCATGAATTCAAAATTGGCATAGTTTGAGCAGCCTCACTGGTATGTTATAACTTGTTTATATAAAAAATTCGAATTCTTTGAATAGTTCTGATTACAGTTTGGATTTGCTCTGTCATACTATATGCATTATGTACATAGTTTTGTTTTTATTGATGGAATTTCGTTTCCCATTTTAGCTTCGATTGGATTTTCTTCGATTCGATTGATTATGCTATGGATTTGATTGGTTTGATTTGGCTTAAATTGGATACTCTGTTGTCAATTGAAGTCATTAGTATCTATTGTAAACACAAGTTGTTTCTGGTATTTCAATTTTGAACACAATCAATGTTTCGATTCGAATTGGTTATATTGTATATGATATGGTTGGCAATAATGGTTAACTGTTATGGTTTTATGTTCCATGTGATCTTTGACCAATTCGAATACCATTCAATATGTTCCTGTTAATATGTACCCAAATCGCGAATAGATACGATTCATAACAGTTATACCTAGTCGATCAATTCGCATTGTTTTGTTCGACCATGTTATCAGTTCGATTCATATTGTAATGAATATGCTGTTTAAATTTGATTTGAGGAACGAAAGTAACTATATCCAGATGCACGATTTGTTTCTATAATTAAACTCAGTGGTGATTTGATTATTTTCCCAGCTGATAATTATAACCTTTGTTGATTCTATTAAGATTGCGATCATGATTTATCGATCCTGTCTATCGACTATGCAAAGATCAATCACGAAATTCGTTGGGTTGATGTTGTTATGAATGTTTTATTTACCCAAAATCGTAACAGTCTTTCCATCTTTGTATTTAATTAAAACAACGTGAATCTTATGCTACCATGACGAATGAATTATGATTGTGTTGGATTAGATCGTATCACATATGATATCACTCATTGTTGATTTCATTTGAATTGAAACAGTTTTGTTACTATTTGACCCGATTTTATGGTCAAAGAAAAACAGAGTATTCTTACCTCTTTTTTCGATTGAATCACTGTTGATTTTGTTTAATTTGAATGATAAAGTCATTTGAATCATTAGTGATTCGTTTTTGATGTTTATTGAAATAAAATTGGATTGGATTATTTTAAAGAGATTTGATTTGATTTCTATTTGATCCTGTATGCTATTTTAGACTAGCTACAGAATCAGATGATTTTGTATGCTATTTTAGACTAGCTACAGAATCAGATGATTCTGTAGCCAAGTCTGTAAGATTAGATTTTTATTATTTTGTTAATAAAATAGATTTCTAATTTGATATTTTTGGTCTATTGCAGATAAATTCGAAATTTCAGTGGATTTAATGAGCAGATAGGGGATATTTGAAATATTTCACTTGCATTTTAGTTTCCTAGTTTAGTTGATTTTGGGAATATCTTCCCAGATTATGTAAAACAGTTTGATATTATCCACAGGGAGGTTTTAGCCTGTGGGGAGACTTATAAATACCTATCATTTTTGTAATAATGATCATCCTCATTTGTGGGAGAACAAGGATATGGAGTTTTGATACAGACTGAGGCAGAATTTGGTGTTTTGTTACAACTTTAGCTTCTCATTATATCAACATTTTGTTTCATGTTATGTATATCAATTTGTATTTGGTTAATGACTACTTTAGCTATCTTAATCATGTGCAAATGATATAATTTAATCACTGTAACCCATATCTGGTTTCTTCCAAGTGTATAAAAGACATAACAATTGTCTAATTCAGTTTGTGAATGACAGGTTTATCTTCTTCATAAGTTGAATTATCAAATATAAGTTTTTGCATAACAGGTTTCCCTTATTGCAGAGATTTATAATCATATAATTGTTATGATTTTTTATGTCTTGTTTGTCCTGTTAACAATTCAAAGAACAACACAACCTATCATTTACGAAAAGCTTTTGGATTAACCGGTGCGAGTTTCCTTCCTCCGACCAACTTCGAAGTCATCATACGCGAGACAAATTAGGAGCGCTTCCAGGTCAGTTAGTCGTTTGTTTGTTGTTTGTATTAGTAGTTTAGTTCAGATATTAGTTTAAGTTAGAGTTAGTATATTAGATCGTTTAATTTCAGTAGTTTTATTTCTTATTCATAAAATCAAAAGATCAAAAATATCTCTGGCTGTCTTAGGACAGAAAGTATTTGAGTTTTACAGGTTTTATTCAAATCTGCAAATTGTGTATATTGTATATTTGTGAATAAGCTGTATTATAACTAATAGTTGGACGGTTATTTAGTAGAGTTAGTGTAATAGTAATGAGTATAATAGTTAGTGTAATTTGTATTTAGTTTTAGTTAATATAGTAGTTTGTTTCAATTAGATTAGTGTATTAGGTGTTTCTATTTAGTTTTAGTTAGTTTAGTTTCTTGTATTTAGTTTTAGTTAGTTTTAGTTAGTTTTATTTGTTTTAGTTAGATTAGTTAGTTTAGATTAGTTTTCTCTTTGGTTTTCTTAGGAACTTAGAGCGGCCAATAGAGCCGTTAAACCCGTCAGGGTGGTTCATTCCAAATGGCTTGGGTTATTTAGACAACCCCGGACCGGTTCCACTCTCTCAATTGACAGATGAACAATTTCGCCTGTCAACACAATTCTAGCCCCTCGAAAATATTCTACACACCAAGACCTTTCCAACGATGCAAAAATCACCTCAATTAGAGTTTGTATGTGGAAGTTATCCCTCCCACAAGTTGACCTACCTTGTTGACCACCATGGTACCGAGTGGATATTGCATCACGCTCCATTACTCACACATGTGGGGCTAGTCACATGTGGAATTTCAAGAAAATTCTAGAAGGTCCAAACCTTATCACTAATTGAGGGTTAAGGCATGCAAAACCCCTAACCGTATATGACTATTAGGCTATGTTAAATACCAGGCCACTAGGAGGAGAGGGGGCTCCATTCTTTTAGCATTGTACTTGTTCCATAGTTGAGAAGAGCATTTATGAGTAAGATTTGAGAGCATAATAGAGGAGGAAGAAAATTATGTATCGTCCATTCATGGAAAATGGTCAAAGGAAACTCCATAATGTGTGTCTCTTTCTTTGTATTTGCATTGCATAACTGAAGAAAAGAGAGCAATGTATAGGCCTCACCTTCTAGCCAAATTTTCTCCCTTATTGGATTTCTTGGGATACATCCTGTGTTCATTTTTTTGGATGGTGTGTTTATTTGCTTGGTCTTTCATTTTCATATTCTAGTTATTTCATTAATTTGATCAATAAACTAGCGATAATAAATCTGAAAATGTAATGAAATAAACCTAATAATAAAATATTTTCAAAATAATATAAGATATGTTGTGATGATTTGTTCCATTGGAATATTCATATTAGTTTACAAGTCATATTGGTATTAGAATAGTTTTGTTTGGTGTATTTGTGAGAATTTTCAAGATCTAGGAATTGGATTAAGAAGGAAGTTGTAGAACCCTAGCTTACCATGGCAGATGAGTCTAGTGAGAACAACCCTTGGGATGTATCCGAAGAAATGTTTGTGAGGTTGGAAGAGAAATTTTTTGATATCTCTCGCAACATGGCCTTCCTCATGGTGGATCTACTAAACAAGTTCATACCTTTCGAGGAGGTTGGTGGTCCTAACTCAGAAGTTGTATTAGATGAGAAAACAAGAGATAGTGAAGACCTAGAAAAGGAGTAAAAAAAAAAGAGCTCGAGAAAGAGTAGCCAATTTCTAATACCATCACTCCTTCATAGACTCTATTTAAAATGGAAGTAAAAGTGGATATTAAACCCTATCAAGGTGAGATCAATGTTGGTAAGTTGAATCATTGGTTGCAATAGTTAGAAGTGTATTTCAGTTTCCATAATATAGATGAAGAGTAGAAAATTTAATTTTCCCGATTGAAACTAAGGGGCCATGAACTAATCTCATGGGAAAGACACGTGGAGACACATAGGCTAGATGGTGATACACCAATAACTAAGTGGGAGTATTTTAAAACCCTTACCAAGTACCAATTCTACCATATTTGGAATGTAGACTCTAGAGGACCTATGGATCCATTAGCATCACTTCATGCAAAGCAAAGGGTAGAGTGTGTAGGAGTACATGACTGAATTTAGGAAGATGGAGATCATGTTGGGTATCTCTAGGAAGAATACATATGTACTCCTTTAGTATCTAGGGAGTATACAAAGTCAATTGTGAAAGCAAGTGATGCACTTCAAACCAAGGACTGTTGATGAGGCCTATGTGCAAGAACAATGCATAGAGAACATAGGCCATAAGAAAGGGAAATCAAGGTCCAAGTGGTTCTAAACAGTAAAACTAAAAATATCCTTCCAATGAGGGGAAGAATAAGTGGAAATGAAAATAAAATAAAATGATAGCTACTACACATCAATGAAATGATCTAAACAAACATTCCAATATTGATGGTAACACAAAAGATAAGTGTTGGAAGATACATCTAGAGATAAATCCAAAGAACCGTAAGAAGGATTCCAAGAAGAATAACCTATTGGGTACATATTTAGGTAGAGAGAATCTAGGATGTGGATTAGAATATTGTTTGTACTTCATTGTAGAAGGAGGTGAAATTGAGTAGTCGTCATCACAAGGAAGAGAAGGAGATGACTAAACTCTTCCACATTAAAATCTGGGTCAAAAATACCAAAATTGATTTTCTATTATATTCTAAGTCACAAAAAAATCTCATAGTAGATGGTTTGGTCAACAAGATTGGGATGGAGGTTCATGATCATCCGAGTCCATATACATTAATATGGGTGAATTATGATGCAAAGTTTAAGGTCACTAAATAGTTTAAGCTCAACTTTTCTATAAGTGTATCTTTTATTGATGAAGTGGAGTTATATGCAGTACCCCTTTATGTGTGTGGTGTAGTTTTTGGAAGCCCCTACATGTGTATGAGGGATGTAATATTTATGTAGAGAGAAAACCAATTCTTCCTAATCAAGTATGGAAGCACTCTTTGATCAAGGATGGGAAGTATTACATCATCAACACACACAAAGGTAAATCAAATATCTCTCTAATAAGTTCCAACCAAGCCAAAAAGTTGATCAGTTCTAGTAAGAAACATGTATTGCTTTTCTTCAGAGAGAATTAGCTAGAGAACTAATTAGTAAGACTAAAGGAACCCCTCGAGGGATATACAAAAGAGTGGAAACATCAGCTAGAGGATTTGTTGTAGGCATACAGGAGAATTTTCTAGGAGCCTAAAGGTTTACCAACAAAGAGGGAATTGGAGCATGAGATATAATTGTTTCCTAAATCCCCATTACCAAATATTGGGCTATATAGATAGTTTGTTTTGGGAGTAGACAAAGTGAAGAAATTGTTTCAAACGTTGTTCGGGCATGGAATAGTTCAACCAATAAATTCACCTTGTGGGTCATATATCATCATAGTACATAAAAAGGATGGGACTTGGTGAATTTGTATCGACTACAAATATCTAAACAATATCACACTCAAGAATCAATACCCTCTACCCAAGATTGATGATTCATTAGATCAGTTGCAACATGCCAAGTATTTCACCAAGTTGGATCTCAAATTGAGATACCACTAAGTATGCATTAAATAAGAACACATATGGAATATCTCCTTCAAGACAAAGCATGGTTTGTATCAATGGTTGGTAATGCCTTTTGGTTTATGTGATTGATGAATGATGCATTGCATCCCTATTTATATTCATTTGTAATAGTGTATTTGAATGAGATATTTGTTTATATATTTACCTAGTAAGAGAACATCTCACATATTATTTAGGCATTAGAGAGTAAAAAAATTTGAACTGCTGGATAACCCTAAGAAATGTGAGTTTTCTAAATAGTCATTGGTGTATTTAGGGTATGTGATTGATGGAGGGGAATTCAAGATAGATCCCACAAAGATGGAGGCTATGATTAAGTGGTTGGTTCCTATTAATGTCACTAAAGTTAGGATTTTTTTTTAAGTAGCATAGTACCTACAAAATTTCATATCATGCTTTTCAACAATAGGTACACCACTCCATGCCATAATGGCTAGTGGTAAAAGTTTATAGTGGGGAAAGAATGAGCATAAAAATTTCGATGATATTAAACAAAATATCAATAAAACACCAAGTCTCACATTGCCTAACTTGCAGTATCCTTTCAAAATTGAGACAAATGCAAGTGGATATGCTATGGGAGAAGTCTTGATGTAATGACACAAACCAATATGCTATCATTCTCAAATGTTTCATGGGGGAGTCATGAACTACCCTGCATATGATAAGGAACTCTATGCACTAGTTCAAGCTATTATTAATGGAAGAAATATTTGATGGGAAATGAAACCACTATCCTCATTGATCACTAGCCACTACAATATTTGCAGGCCCAGAGGAAGCTACACCAAACCAAATATTACAAGTGGATGGGGTTTTTTCAATAATTTCATCTAGTCATGAAATATAAGAAGGGAAGTAATAATAAGTTGGAAAACATGCTTTCAAGGCCACCCACATCCACTATTGCAACTTTGGGAACTCTTATTCACATGAATCCATTTACCCATGATTCATAGAAAGAGTCATACACAGAATATGAGGACTTTAAATAGGTGTTTCAGTAGCTACAGGGACAAATTCATGTAGAAGAAGGTGATAGTAAGGCTGATTATCATATCTAGAATGGGTTTCTCTACAATATAGATAATCTCAATGGTCCTAAAGGTGAAAGACCATATCTTATCAGAGAGGCTCACACCTATAAGTTTGTAGGAAATTTTGGTTTTTTCCAACTTATAAAGGTATGTGTATTGGATCATAATGAAAGAAGATGTAGCTTGATTTATCAAAGGATGCATGCTTTGGTTTACCAACAAGCCTAGTAATAGAAAGTAAGGTCTGTACCATCCCTTACCTATACCCACTTGACCTTGGGAAATCATTTCCATGTATTTTATGGGTGGTTTTCCAATGACAAGGAAGGGACATAACTATTTGTTTGTGGTAGTTGGTAGATTTAGCAAGATGTGCATTATTATGCCTTGTAAAAATTCCATCAAAGGAAAAGAAGAAACAAAAATGTTATTTGAACCGGTTTGGGTGCACTTTGGGATACTAAGGAGCATCATCTAAGATAGGGACACCATATTTCTTAGTTCGTTTTGGAATACACTTTGTGAAAAGATGGAAACTAAGTTTAATACATCCAAAACATTCCATCCACCTACAAATGGGTAGGTAGAAGTAGTCAACAAGACTTTGGTGTAGCTTTTGAGGGGTTACAATTAGAAGCATCTGAAGTCCTAGGATGAAAATCTGATCTAAATTCAACACTTGTATAATAGAGCAGTCCATACTTCTACCAGCAAGTCCCCTTTCAAAAATTTCTTTATGTATTTGTCTCTTTCCTCATTGGATGTTGTATATGGACAATAAGGAGGAGTGAGCGAAGAAATCAAAAGAGAAGCATTGAAAGCTACGAAATTTATGAAAATATTAAGTAGATCCATTTTCAAGTACAAGAGACATTGAATAAATCACAATAATGTTACAAGGCTAGACATGGTGAACACAAAATTGACAAAACATTCAAGGTGGGAGACAAAGTATGATTGCAATAGAATAAAGAAACGATACATGGTCCTGGTAAAAAGATCAAGGATATACATTATGGTCCTCTTGAGGTATTATAGAAGGTGGGTGATAATACCTACAGAATTGGTATACCCCCATATATGTGCATTTACTCATTAGTGAATGTAGAGAATCTAAAACTCTATGAGCCTTCCATGTTGGATCAATAAATTAAGGAGTAATTCCTACTTACCATAGATGAATTAACAATAGAATATCAAGAAGGTTTGGTTGAAGATACATATTTGTATAAGAATTCTATACCTACTAGATAGGGACAACATGAATTTTGGAAGATCAGTTTGAAAGGAAAACTTACAGGCAAGGAAAAATGGCACTTTGGGGAGAAGTTAGAAGAAAAATTTCCTCGCCTCATTCAATAAAATATTTTGGGGGGGAAAATACTCCAAAAATGGGGAGGTATGAACTATATTGGATCATTATATAATTTTTCATCTATCTTGGTACTTTATGAGTGGAAAAAGTAGAGGAATTGGCTTGTAGGGTCCATTTTAGTGGCAAGTCCCAATTTGGAGTTTTGGGGTTTGAAACATTCCAAATCCATTTTGAGGCATCAAATGACACTCTTTGGAGTCAAATATTTTTATTCATACCACCTATCCCCTTTAAATTGTTCTACACATAGAGACCTTTCCAACGGTGTAAAAATCACCTCAATTGGAGTTCATATGTAGAAGTTATGCCTCCCGCAAGTTGACCTACCTTGTTAACCACCATGGTACCAAGTGGATTCCATGTCAGCCTCCATTACCCACACATTTTTGGATATCCATGTGTGTAATTTGAAGATAATTATATAAAGTCCAAACCGTATCACTAATTAAGGGTCAAGGCATGCAATAATCCTAAAAGGATACCAGGTTATGTTAAATACCACACCACTAGGGGGAGAGGGGGTTCCAATCAAATTTTATCATTGTACTTGTTACATAGTTTAGAAGAACATATAGAAGTGGGATTCAAGAGCATAAAATAGGAGGAAGATGAGTTTTTAGTATCCATTCAAGCCACAATGTCAAAGGAAACTCCATAGTGAGAGTCTTTTTTTTGTATTTGCAATCCATAATTGAAGAAATAGAGCAGAGAATAAACCTCACCTTCTAGTTGGGGTTTGTCCCATATTGGGTTTCGTAGGATACATCTTATGTTGATTTTTGTGGATGGTTTGTTCATTTTATTATTCTTTCATTTTCATATTCCATTTATTTCATTAATTTGAGCAATAAGCTAGTGATAATAAATTTGAGAATCTAAGAAAATAAACTTGATAATAAAAATATTTTTAGAATAATATCAGATCTATTATGATAATTTATCTAGTGGAATATATATGGTAGTTTACAGATCAAAACTGCATTACTAGCAATAGGGATTTGCAAAGGAAACAAGTTTCTACCTTCTATCTAGATTTAAAACAAGAGGTAACGATTTGAAGGAAAAAAACCATTCAAATTAGAGTAAACATACAATACCCATAGAGACGAGACAACTGAGGAAACTACACCATTGAGTTGAACTATTATATGAGTTTCAAAGTGCAGTTACAAGAATTTTGACCCACAAATATTAAAATTGTTAAATATTTGGATGAAGGATGAGGTTGAGACTTATTCTTATTGTAGTGCATGGATGTGAATTATTTAGTTTGGTACTATAAATTGGTTGTTTTTTCATGGAAACCAAATTAGTTATATAGAGTCACTCGTGCATTAGACACAAGTTGGTATTTAGTTGTATATAGACAAGTTAGGTGGATTATTAGATAAAGAAAGCCTCATTCCATTGATTTATGCAACATCCTATGTCTCATTTACTTTGACAATGGCTATAAGAAAGACATAGGAAAAATAATGAGCATAACACACACCATTTTAAAAAATGTGTAGTTTCCCTAATTTTATTATTACTTCAAATCAATATTGTTATAAACCAAACTCCAAAATAGTCAATGAATAATAATCCACTTTTAGGGGGTGTTACACATCAAATTTCTATGTTGCTAAGTGGTGCAATTATGTATCATATTCTACTAAGTGTCACACTTACGTATCACTTATGTAAGTGTCAATTTTCCACATTCCTAAGTGTCGTACTTATATTCTACTAAGTGTCGTAATTGAATGTCGCAACTGTGGAAGTGTTGATCATGTTCCCTAGAAAAATTGAGGGAGAAAACACATCACATGGGGACCTAAATAAATTCTATCATCATGTAGAAGTGTCTATCATGTTCCCTAGACAAATTGGTGAAGAAAACTCATCATTTGAAGGTCGAAAAAACACTTTTTACCTTGATTTTTAAGCCTTGTTTGAGAACTAACACCCCCTGCCCATGTCTAGGGAGAATTAGTCCCTAATTAACACTGCCTAGTCCACTATGGGGGAGAATTGGTAATGATCTGTGGCAAGCTTTGGTGGAGCGTTAGTTTTGTTAGAGCTAACCAACCTTTTTCTATGGGAAAATCTTGAGGTACTCTTGAGTGGTTATGGTCAAGGGATGACTCAAGAGATCGAGTCATCCATATTCCCTCCATTTTGGGTACTAAATCCTAACCTAAGGATTGAATATCTCAACCATTCCCTTGATTTTATATGATGGTTAAGCCTCCCAATTTACTATATAAGCAAGTCCATTCAAGGGCTTAAGGGAGAAAGCATTGAGAGTATGAAGCCTTTGTTCTTGTGACATTTAGAGATAGTTTAGAAGCATTTTCATTACCATCAGGTGGTGTACAAAAAGGGCTAGAAAGGAGAATCTTGGATGAAATCTTGCATCAGATCAACATGGTTGTAAGTATCCAATGTTTCTTTCATTAATACAACTTAACCTATTTCCTCATTATTGTCTTTCTTAAGTTACTGTATGAATGTTTATACATGTCAACTTAGTTAGATTAGTTCTTTATCTAATATTGCAGAAGTATAAGAGAAGGGTTGTCTTAATTTTTGCAGGAAGGTTGCAAGAGTGGCTTCTACATTTAATAGCTTGGATTGAGTCCGACAATGGAGCAACGAGGACAACCTACAGAAAAAATCTTAGATATTATTTACTTTCTCCTTCTCCTTAATTTTCATTCATAAATAGGTAATAAAGAGGGATGTTAGTATCCACTTTCTCTTTTCTATCCTATACTGAATAAAACTTAGCTACGGGGAGTTCAACCTATCCGCGGGGTGAAATTTCTCACAACAAAGATCAACGACTCTGCAAGGGAACACTTGTTTCTTAGGCTTTTAACCATTTTTTTGTGTATTGTTGATTAATGTTTGATTTTTTGAAATTTTCTTTTTTTTAAGTCTTAATTAAGAAGATTACAGAGTCTATATCTTGTTCCCTGTTCAATCTGGGCTGAGGCTTAGGATGTTTGAAGTATTTTCAAGGCTATTTGAAGCATTTTCAAGGTTTTTTGAAGCATTTAAGGCACTGACGCTCCCCCCTGGTGGCTTATAGAGAGTTTATAACACCCCCTGTCAGTGCATTAGGGAGTGTTACATACTGAATAACACCTTGTATCCCTTATTCCAAGAGCGTTAGATCTGTTTCTCGCTCAGTTTTAGGCCCTTTTTTTCTCTGTTTCTTAGGTTTTGTTGTTCAGATTTGTGTTTTGAATTATCTCATGCTATAGTGTTCCTTTGATTGCTTCAAGTTAAGGGATTTTTTTTCCTTTTGTTTCCTATTTTCATTTGATTATCTCCTATCAAGTTGTGAATCACACGCGACTTCATAAAGGTTAATCTAATCCTTTAGACAAGCCTATGTTTTCAATGACTTGAGCCTTGTATCTACATGTGTTCATACCTCTGTCACATTGATTCCATATCCTTTTATGTGTTCTGTTTGATTGAATTTGGAGTGTTTTCTTTGATTTGTAGATTTTACAAGTTGTTTTGTTGAGTTTCTTGTTTTGTGTTTTTGACAAACTCTTTGTCAAGAGTATTTTTGGACTCTTTTGCAACTGTGGATTAGTCGTCAACCTTTTCTATTTGGGATTTTAGGTTTCAACAAATGATTTCCTTTTTCTTTAGAGATTTGTGTTGTTGTTTGAACATTTGTTAAAGGCATTCTTTCATTTTATTTGAGTGCTTGTCAACATTTAGAGTGCGCATTTTGTTTGACCTTTTTACTTCATGGACATTGGATTCTTTCACTGAAAGTAAGGAAGTAAAAACAACTTGTATTTGATTTTAGTTCATTTCATTTATAATCAAAGAAAAGTTTCATTCTAGTGTTTGGGTGGTGCATTTTTAAGTAAATTAAATTGTATTCAAAGAGTAGTTTATGTTTCTTTCTTTGAAAGTTATAATTGTTTCTTTGCTTGAAACTTATTGCTCCTTCTTATAGATAACCTTCATCGAAAATTAAAGATTTCATTGCATTCATATTTTCTTTTGAAGTCTTCTTTGATTCAAGTGTCACACATCATAGTCAAGTTGCATCCTCAATTCCTTTTGAGTAACAAGCAACCATAAAAGGAACAAGTGCATAATCTAAAATCAACTAGAGCTTTTCTTTACTAGAAAACGATCACATGTCTAGGATTTTAGGGCCTTGGTTGTAGGGTGGAGAGTAAATTCTCCAAGTCAATTTAAACAAAATTGTAGAATACTAGAGAGTTTTGAAATCCAAGTAGTAACAATTGGATTTTTTCGAGAGAGCTCCTCTTACACGGGATTTAAGCATGAGGTCAAGCAAAGTGAGGGTTTGAGATCTCCCATCTTTTGTTTTCGTAGTGGGAATCGAAAAAGTTTGGATCTTTGAAGAGTGGAAGGTCCTCGGGGTGAGACCACTTCTTCTTAGTGTTTGGGTCGTGGATATGTGTCCACCATTCTCAGTTCCATTTGTTCAATCTTGACTATCGACTGGTTACCTGCCCAACTATTTGTTGTGAAATTGGTAAACATAGTTGTTTTTCCTAGGATTCTACATGGGTGAATGGAAGGGGGGTTACTTCTTTAGAAGTTTATTTGTGGTACCTAAGGTAGACATCCCATCACACATTCAATACTGTTGTAGGGTGGCCCTGTTAAGTGAGGGTTACTTTCACCAGAAAGGGATGTTATGTGGAGGTTGGGGTAATTGCTTCTCATATCTTCATTCACAAACTCATATCCTATCTCTGGAATATCCTTACTTCCTTTGCTTGTTTACTCTTATATTATAGGAAATTTTGTAGTGTGTTCTCTTTGATTTAGCATAACTTAGGTTGAGTCGATGTCTATGGCATCGGTTCCTAGACCTCCCAATGAAGGTACCCCTTTTCCCTGGGAACCGTTTGTTTTTCCTTCTTTTGGAAACCTTGGTTCTCCTTATATCGCCACATTGATTCTTCTTGGATTTACTATTGGGTTATAGGTATGGTTTTGTTCCACTCCGGTGATCTCAAATGCTCCCAGTTCTTTCTATGCAATCCCTCCACCACAATACCATCAACCTCATGTCGACCCTTTTCCTTCTTCTCCTGTAGGGTCTTCTTTCATTTCTTCTTCCTCACATGGTGAAAGTATTAATGCTAGTAACTAGGAGGATAAAAAGAAGAAGAAAATGAAGAACAAGAAGAAGAAAAATAAGTAAGGGGGAAATCCAACAACCACGATTAATCATGATAGGAGTTTTGATGATATTGAAAATCCTACCAAGACAACTCGCAAGCCCAAATTCTCTTGTAGACTTTGTAAGGGTGACCACCTTCTTAAGGATTTCCCTGGTCTTCGCAATCTCTTAGAAGTCTGGTCTCAAGGTTCTCAACAACCCATGTCGCTAGTCGTTGTAGGTCATGTTGGTGACAACCCGTCAACCAATAATCATCAGGATGGAAATAACAAAGGTAGAGTCAAGTTTCCTTCTATGTTATGTGAAGGAATTCATCAAACTTACCTTTTACCTCATATGGATGAAGCTTCACGATTTTTCGAAGAGATTGTTATTTCCCAGCAATAACTTTCAACTTGTTACTATAAAATTTCTACTAACCAACCATTTGTTGATAAAGTGGTTGATTTGATTCAATCGTCAGTCGATCCCACTCTTCCCTTGGAGAGTGAATTTCAAGTGGTTTAACCGATTCCATCATCAATCGGTCCTGCTCTCCCCTTAAAGAGTGAAGTAGATACTGCTCAAGTTAATCTTGTCACTACATATAACTACATACAAGGGGGAATTACACCCATTTCCACAGAACCCCCTCCAAGTATTGAGTTCATTTCCTTTGATTGGAATATACTAATGACACCTTTCCTTCCTTCCTACTTTCCTTTCCAAATCATTATGCAAGTTTGTGATATAAACATATGTCACTCTATTATAGAAACAGGTGCTTCTATTATAATTTTATCCTCGAGTGTTGTATAAACTCTAGGTTCCCCTCTGCTTGTCTCTGGTACTCAAAATCTATTGGATTTTAACAGAAGAGACAATGAACCTTTAGGGATCCTTCCTCAATTACCTATTTTTTTAGGAGGGAAAATTGTATATATTGACGTGATGCTAGTCCAAGGCCCTTTGGACTTTAATTCTCTCCTTGGGAGAGACTATGTATATGCTATGAAAGCTGTTGTGTCCACAATTTTTTGTGTGGTGCCTTTCCCTCATAATGGAAACATAGTGGCCATTGACCAACTTTATTCATTGGCCCTCATATGATGACCGACCATCCGACTTCCCTGAATTTTCTTTACATGAGAGTGGTATCCACCCCACCACAAATAAATTATGTGGCTACATGTCCCATGATTTAAAATGTTGATGAGAAGGAGCCTCTCACTGTATGCTCATATTATTTGGATATAGATCCAACAATTGACCTTGTAAATCCCTCATCAAGGACCTTGGCATATGTTCTTCCCCCTATTGATCTAACTGAGTCCCTTGCCATGTATTCCTTCCAGAGTATTGTTATTTCATTTGATGAATACCTCTTGGAAGACATGGTAGACAACTATGAGCACGGTTTATTTTCGGGTTTCAAGCTCGTTAGAAAATGAAACCAGCTATGAGCATGGTTTATTTTCTAGTTTCTATCTCATTAAAAAATGAAACTGGCTATAAGCATAGTTCTCGTTTCTATGTTGAGCTCATTAATCAATGAAACAAAGAGTTACACGCATAGTTATTTTATTTTTTCAATCTCATTAAAAAATGAAACAAAGGGTAACGAGAATAGTTCCTATTTCCATGTCAAACTCATTAAAAAATGAAACAGATCCCCCTTTGATTGAGTCGATTCCTTTGCTATGTCTCTTAAATGTTGAGTTGAGTCTTTCACTAGATCTCGTAAACATTAATTCAAGTCTTTCGCTTGATCTCATAAATGTTGAGTCAAATCTTTCTCTAGATCTCATAATTGAACGATCATTTCATCTATCCATGTCAATTGATTCTCTTTCTTCCTCTGGTGAACATTTACCTATTAGTAACTAGGAATTTAATCAGATACAAAATTTGGTGACAACATAAGAGTCAACGGATGAAACAAATCTTGGGGGGTATGTCTTCAGCCTCTGGACATCATGTTGGAGTTAAGACACTAACTTTTCAAGCTGGGGAAAAAGTACCAATCACCCATGGGTATCACTTCAAATCTTTGGAAATTATGTTGGGAAGAAACCCTTTGATGGGGTATTATAACGAGCATAGTTTCATTTTTAGTTTCAAGCTCGTGTAAAAATGAAACTAACCTGAGCATAGTTTTGTTTTCTATTTCAAGATCATAAAAAATGAAGTAGAACACCAAGATTAGTCTTTTTTATTTATCGTTCTCGTAAGTACATGAGAATAGGTAACCGAGTATACTTTTATCACTTTTTTGGACTCATAGAAGTTACATGAACAAGGAACTCTTTGGAGTCTCCTTTAAGTTTTTTTTAGACTCTCTAAACATGAAAATATTGTCAAGCGAGCTTGTCTCCTTTCACACTCATTAAAAGGATTTTAAAGGGAGTCTTTTGAGTGGTAGTTTACCCCTTTTTCTTCCTCATAAGACTAATCATGAAAAAGAAAAACTCTAGTCAACCTCGGCTAGAAGATTTCTCCCTTGTACTGTTTTTACTTTTTCGGGTTTAGGAGACTAAATTTATGAAAAAGTCACCCTTGTAGTCTCCTTTTAGTTCTTTTTGTATTCTCTAAATGTAAAAAGACTGGTTTTACCTTCTTTGGGCTCGTAAAATTATACATTGAAGGACCTATATGGGATATACGGGACCAAACCATTTCTTCTTCAGGTTTGTTAAACATTTGAAGATGAAATCATCGAAGATGAGTTATACCGAGCTTGAGTTATCCTCCTCAAGATCGTTTCAAAAAGAAATTGGTACTCACCAATCATGGTGGGGGTAAATTTTGATTAAATGGGTTGGTTCTCATTGATGTCAACCCTTGAAGCAAGTTCGATAGAAAATTCTGGTAGCCCCAACAGTATGGTTAAGGGAATTATTTTTGTTTGAAGTATAAAGGTATGCATATCAATATATTTGTAGGTAAGACTATTGTAGATTGATAGTACATGTCATGCCATTTCTGGTTATATGTGGAATGTCACATAACTCACGGTTAGAGAGTTATGGCCTTGTGAACTTGGAGAACCCTCGTGAGTTATCTAGAAGCCCCTAGAAGGTCAAAGAAGTCAATTTATTCTAGAATCTCCTAGAAAAAGTTTACTAGTTAAAGTGATTGTAACTAGGAGTTAATCATGGGTTAAGTTGTTTCAAAAAGAAAATAATTAAAAATAAATTAGTTGCAACTATAAGTGGAGAGTTTACTATTTGTGGATAAAGTGGTTGTAAGTGGAAAAATGGTTAGACGTGGGTTAGCTCTAAAATAAGGAAGTTGGGTAAAGTTAGTTAGAAGATAACCCCTTGAGGAAGCTACTTAGAGAGTATAAATAAGAGAGAAAGGGTCTCCTATTAGAACCTAATGAGCACATTGAATATCTATTATTCGTGAAAAATTTATTGTAGGTACTCATTGATACATCTGAAGTTACACAAGTATGAGGCAGCAAAGTAGAGTTTACAAAGAAAGTTTTGGAGTTGTAGATAAAAAAAAACCTAATTTTTTAGGTTTACATGGGCTACAGTGGAGAAGGGTGTGTACGTACGTGAGGTAAAGGAGAACATGGCACATACAATTAGGAAAATAAATGAAATAATGAGTTGTTGAGGGTTTTAGGTTTTCAGAGTTTGAAAGAAATCTCATAGGAAGGTCTACAATGATCAGGTATAGTAGATCTATCTATAGATTCAAAAGGTATGTCATATTCTTATGTGTAGTTGGACGTTGTTGTCTCCATGAGATATAGTTATGGGATTTTGAGGTTTTTCCCTATAGAGGTTATTGGTTGTATGGAACCTATGGTATGAGCTATATCTATAGAAATACAACACTGGTATGTTTGGTATTATTCATTGGTACATCTTGTGGGTTTAAGTATTGAGGCATAACTTATATTTCTTGGTACATGGTTGAGGGTTTTGGTTTTGAAGTGGTTGTGAAGTTGTTTGTGTAATGTGAGGCTGCATATCAATGAGGATTTTATGTCTAGTCCATGTGAGGGTTATTATACTTGATCATGATTGTATTCAGATGTATGGAACATGACTAGATAGAGATAGATGTATTTGGTTAGAGAATATGTATGAAGATGTATCATAGGGAACAACTACAATTTGGACATAGTGACATGTTTTAGGTTGATGTGATAGAGGCAACAAAGGTTCTAAGTTTCAAAAAGGTGAAAACCCAATATTTTTGAAGATGTACACAGGTTGCAATATAGATATGGTACGTACATACACAAGCTACAGCATAGACAAGCTACATACATACGCAAGCTGCAACATAGATAGGTCACATACCTATTGGTTTTTGTTGGTACATGATGAGTACAAGTATAGGTTGATCACAGGATATTGGTAAAGGTTGGTTACAAGATTCTTGGCACAAATTGGTTCAGGTTTACAGTGGTATATCTCACAGTGACAATGTGGTAGTGGTTTCAT
>JZKD02S1888895.1:389351-404931 GCA_000966675.3 Picea glauca
GGAATGGTAGTATACCAAAAACACCCCCCATACACGTGTCAGCACCCTATTCCAGAGGACCCCCCCCCTAAAACTGCTTACCACCTCAGGGGGGGTCCGGAATACCGCCTTCCCGAAAACAAAACCACTTTTCTCATTTTCACCATTTTTTGCCTATTCAACACGTCTTTTTCCAGAGGAGATTCTGGGCAAATGAAAACGAATTTTTAAAAACCGAGAAAGGTTTTTCTCCGTAACGGGATGATGAAAAAAAAAATATCTCAGTTTTTTCACATGTGCCACGAACAGGGAGAATCAAATCCATCTTCGAGGCCCTTTTTTCGATATTTTCGCTTTTCCATTACAATCCTGATTTTGTGGGAGCTGTTACGGCCAGCTGGGGATGAATTTGGAGAAAATGAAGGAGGTTTTTATCCAGTACATGCCCATATCCAATAAACTCCTTCTGTTTTTTCCTAGGTTTCATCGTTGAAGAGAAACACACGTCTGTTCGGACACCTTTTTCGCAGAAAACCGGTCCATCTTTCATGGTGGACAGTTCCATATTTTGTGGGATTTGTGGTTATTTTTGGCCAAGGAGGTTAAAACCGACTCTCAAAACTTGTTAGGGTATCTCCCCTATTTATTCAAAGATGATTTTTAATGTAAGGGTTGATCAGTTAGGGAACCAGGATCGAGGTTTTGTAAAGTAGCTCATTGATCTTTCTGTATTTTCATCATTTCAATAATACAATCTCAGTAGCTACAGGATTCATGTGTCATTTTTGGTGATGTTTTCCTCATTAATTTTAATTTATTTCCATTGTATTTCTTAAGTTATTCATACTCTGAATTATGCAAAGAAGTCCGAAGAATAAAAATTGTTGAAACATACACTCTGTTTCTGGATTTGACATAATTATTGATGTTTTCTCCTCAAAGGTTAATTTCAGGATTCTTGATTTCCCTGTCATTGCTTGGTCCTCTCATCTTGCTCCTCTAAATCCAAAATCAAATTCAAAGAATCCACCAGAGTTCCTACCTTGCCCTGTAATGTTGTCTGTAGAACTTGTTTTTGATTGAGCTTCAGATTGCGACTCCATTGCCCATGGTTCCTTTTTCTCTGCTCTTACCAATTAAAAAATCCAAACTCTGAACCCATTAACTAGCCTAATATCTCTTCAAACAAAGTTATATCAGAAAGAGATATCCCTCTCTGAGTTTTGGAGGTCTAGATCCAAGACTCGAAGCGGTTTTGATGTTGCCTCTGTGACTGCCTCTTCAGCCTTGGGCAAATTACAGAGTGCTAAGAGAATGGAAACTCCACTGGGGAAGAATTTGAGGCGACCATACTGGGGAACTTTCCCTAGTAGTACACTTCAAAGCTCTAGATATGATCACTAATGGTGGACAGTGACCAGACACAAGAAGGCTGAGATCATTCACCTGGCGACTCCAAATCAACTCCAGACAGTGCCAACTCAAAGACTCCACTGGAGGAAGAATTTGAAGCATGACCAAGAAGCCTAGAAAGACTAGGTACTCAAGCTCAAATTGCATTCAAGACATCATTGGTTTCTTCTGCAATTACTTTCTCTCTTATCATGATCCTGGTCTAGAGTATATTGTTGAAATTCAGGATGATCATTTTCAACCTGAAGATCCTCAAGAGATTAAACCCCAAATTGTAGATTATGTACATACTCATACACCTGTACACATCCCAGATGCACGTGTAGAAATCCTAGTGAGACATAAGCCTCCTGCTTTATCTCCTACTCTTTCTAAACCTCTGGATGGTTGTAAGCCTCTTGCTTCATCTCTTGTGCTTTCAAAAGTCCCAGACCAATACAAGCCTCTAGATTTTCCTCCTATTCTCCATGACCTCCCTTTCAATTACATCAATAATCTGCCCATGTTTGATGGAGAGAATGCCAATATTACTGCTGAAAATCATATCCAAAGTCTTGAGGATTTTATTGACCTCTTTGAGGTAGAAGATGATGATGTCTACATCAGAATGTTTGCCCTATCTTTGGGAGGTAAAGTCAAAGATTGGTTTAAGAACCTTCCAGCTGCAAGCATCAGAAATTTTCAACACTTCATGCAAGTTTTCTTAGATAGGTGGGTGATCATGAGAAATGTTTTTCTCATCTTGGAAGAGTATGACCATTTGAAAAGACAGCCAAGGGAAAGAGTACAATAGTTTTCAGCAAGGTTCAATAAGGTATATCATGCAATGCCTGTTGATATAAAGCCACCCCCAGGATCAACCCACTTGCATTTCCCAGATGCCTTTGATCCTGAGATGGCATTCCAATAAAGAGAAAGGAAAACTGCAAGCCTTGAAGAAATGCAGAGCATTGCAGTTGATGTGGAGACCAACTTGTTGATCAAAAGGTCAAAGTTAAAGAACAAAGAAAAGGAGCAGCTGAAATTTTCAGAAGCTAAACTAGACATTCTAGCCAGTGCCATGGAAGAGTTGATGCAGAGGATCAACAGGAAAGATGAGCTTGCTGTCCAAAGACATCATATTCCATTGACGGTCATTGTTCCCAAACATTTTTCTGTTCATCCATGGTACCATGATTTGGATAATGATTCTTTCATGTATTCCATTCACAATACAGTCGAAGATGAAGTTCAAAATCAGAGAGTGGTGGAAGATTCTCCTGACATGATATGCATGTTCAATGGAATTTCATCCATGGATGATTTACCCAAGTGTGACCAGTATGATGATGATCATGAGGCTGAAATAGAGGTTGATTGTTCAGAGCAACCAGCAACATGTTGTTGGCAAGAAGAAGATCAATTACAGCTTAGATATGACAATCAATCTGCACATGGAAATTATGACAGCAAGGATCAAAGTGCAGAAAATCTCAAAGTAAGTGAAAACACTTTGCCCTTATGTTTCTCATCTTTTCAATTTCTAAAAAGAAACTCTAGGCCAGTTGAAAATAGTGACGACACAAATTTCTCTGATCAATCAGTTGAAGATGTCATTAAGGATATGGAGGCTATTCTAAACCCAAAATTGCATCCCTTGACCTACATTGATTTTCAAATTCTTGATGAAATATTAGAGCCTGAGACAAATTATGAGTTAATCCACAATAACTCTGTACCATTATGCTTTAATTCATTTCAGTTTTTGAAAAAGAATCTTGAGTATATACTAAAGGATAAATACACAGAAAATCAAGAAGTTTCAGTGGAACCAATACAACAGTCAGTTCAATTTCTAAAGGATCCAATATCAGATGTGTTGGATGACTTGTGTTGTCAAAGTTTTTTTCCATCATCCAGCTATGGGATAAAACGTTGTTATGATATTGACATGATCAGACAATCAGCTTCATTGTCTTTTTCAACAAAAGTCACATTACAAAGCCCATCAGAGCAGTTGCAGTCATGTCAGGAAATGCATGAGGATGAAAATAATGTAGAAACAGTGCCAGAGCATGTCGCTTACTTGGCAGAATCCAAAAATCAAGGAACATATCATTTCTACCTTGATCCTATAGCTACCTATATGGAGAATTTTTTCACTGTAGAGCCTCAATCTATCTCTGACATTACTTTTGTTCTTCAACATTGTCAAGGTCTCTGTTATAAAGATCAATCATGTTTTTAGCAGTGGCCATTACACTTTGTAGTTTTGAATCTATGGGAAAAAGGTCAGGCTGCCCTTTTTACTGTGATAACAAGCAATCAAGCAGTCCACTAGTCTCAACAGCTACTTGATTGGCTTCATTGGAATTTTTGTATTATTTGATTTAACAAAATTATCAGTAGCATAGGGTAGGTAGGAGAATGTGAATAAGCTCAACATCATGAGCATCTCTTTTCCAGCAGTGTTCATTTGATTTGGTTTCAGTTGCAAGATCAAAACAGGTACAGGTTGCAGAATAAGATTTTGGGATCAACCCAATGGATAAAGCACTGGTCTGCATGTTCAGAGTTCAATGGTTCTTGACACCTCCTGAAAGAGCTACCATCCCCAAGTGGAGCCTATGTTGGGGTCCTATAATTATAGGCAACTCGATTCTTCGACTGTGGATTTGGCATTTCCCCCCGTGATGAAGACTTTTGGCTCAGTTGACCCCCTTTTTTCCCCTCCATCCATTTCACCTGATCCTCCATCATCCTGTTGCATCCTTCATCCTCCGCTGCACCTTCACTCCCTTGTCTTTTCAACCCATTGAGTACGCCTCACCCACCTTCCATCCATGAATAAATGAACTTAGGATAATGAACGAGTAATGTTAAAGGGTTAATGACATTCTCTAATACTTGTTATCCTAATAAAGTTGCTTTAGTAGGATAATATAAAAATGAATAATGATAAGATTAATTATTAATTAACTATTATTTAATTATTAGTTAATTATTAACTTAGTCTAATTAAGTTGGTTGTTTAAGGTTAGTAATTAGGATTAATTAAATATTAAATAAAAAAATTAAAAAAACTAAAAAAACAAAACATATAAAAATCAAACACAAAACAATAAAAAAATAAAAAACAAAATATAATAAAAAAAGTAATAAAACAATTAAAATACTAAAAACAAATATAAAAACCAAAATATAATAATTAAACATAAAACAAAATGTGAACAAAACATGTAATAACATAATATAAAAAAACTAAAAATTAAAGACATAAAAACTTAAAACTATCCTAAGTCTACACCACCCAAGACTCCACACACACCTTCACACATCACGCCCCCATCCAAATTCACATCATATTAATCAACGGTCGTTAAAAATTTCGGAAACCCCCTCACTATCTGGAGTTTAACGAGAGGGGGGGAATTCGGAATGGTAGTATACCAAAACCACCCCCCATACACATGTCAGCACCCTCTTCTAGCGGACCCCCCCCCCCGAAAACCGCGTACCACCTCAGGGGGCGTCCGGAATACCGCCGTCACGAAAACAAAACTGCTTTTGTCATTTTCACCGTTGTTGGCCTGTTCATCACGTCTTTTTCCGGAGGATATTATGGGAAAATGAAAATGAAGTTTTAAAAACCAAGAAATTTTTTGCTCCGTAATAGGATGAAGAACAAAAACCTCTCTCATTTTTTTCACAGGTTCCACGAATAGGGAGAATCGAAGCCATCTTCGAGGCCCTTTTTTCTAGATTTTCGCTTTTCCATTACAGTCCTAATTTTGCGGGAGCTGTTACGGCCAGTTGGGGACGAATTTGGAAAAACCGAAGGAGTTTTTTGTCCATCACATTCCCATATCCAATAACCTCCTTCAGTTTTTTCCCAGGTGTCATCATTGAAGAGAAACACACATCTGTTCGGACCCCGTTTTCAGAGAAAATCGGTCCATCTTTCATGGCGGATAGTTCTAGATTTTGTGGGATTTGTGGCTATTTTTGGCCGAGGCGGTTAAAAATGACTCTCGAAACTTGTTGGGGGATCTCCCCTATTTATTCAGAGATGATTTTTAATGTAAGGGTTGATCAGTCAGGGAACCAGGATTTAGATTTTGTAAAGCAACTCACTGACCATTCTGTATTTTCATCATTTCAATAATACAATCTCAGCAGCTACAGGATTCATGTGTCATTTTTGGTGGTGATGTTTTCCTCATCCACTGTAATTTGTTTCTATTTTATTTCTTAAGTTATTCATACTCTGAATTATACAAATAAGTTTGAAGAATAGAATTTGTTGAAACATACACTTTGTTTCTAGCTTTGACATAATTATCGATGTTTTCTCCTCAAAGGTTAATTTCAGGATTCTTGATTGTCCTGTCATTTCCTAGTCCTCTCATATTGCTCCTCTAAATCCAAAATCAAATTCAAAGAATCCACCAGAGTGCCTATCTTTCCCTGTAATGTTGTCTGTAGAACTTATTTTTGATTGAGCTTCAGATTGCGACTCCATTGCCCATGGTTCATTTTTCTCTGCTCTTACCAATTAAAAACTCCAAACTCTAAGCCCATTAACTAGCCTAATATCTCTTCAAACAAAGTTATATCAGACAGAGAGATCCCTCTCTGAGTCTTGGAGAGCTAGATCCAAGACTCGAAGCGGTTTTGATGTTGCCTATGTCATTGCCTCGT
Organism: Picea glauca; assembly: GCA_000966675.3. Classification (NCBI taxonomy): domain Eukaryota; kingdom Viridiplantae; phylum Streptophyta; class Pinopsida; order Pinales; family Pinaceae; genus Picea; species Picea glauca. Next base: position 395,424 of record JZKD02S1888895.1, read on the forward strand.
CAGCCTTGGGAAAATTACAGAGCGCTAACATCACCAACTTCCTTTGTTTTCTAGTTGCAACTGGAAGGAGGCTCCAACCCCCTAGTTTCTCAGGCTACAACATAAGGGAAGCTCCAACTCCCCAATTCTCTGGCTACAACCAAAAGGAGGCTACAACCCCCTATGTTCTATGGATACAACTAGAAGGTGGATACAACCATCTATCCTTGCCTCGTGCAACTTCCCTAAAGTAGAAGTAGAATGATGGAACCACTTTCACACTATCACTGTGAGATATATCACTGTAAACCTATACCAATCAACCTGTAGCAAACAACCTGTACCAATAACCTGAACCATGCATCAACCATGCATCAACCTGTACCATAAACAAGTGCATCAACCATGTACCAATATGTACCAATCATGTGTCAAGTACTAATAAACTATGACTCATCAATATGTACCAACATCATCAACTATAGACCTCATGTATGTGCCAACTCATCAACTACTTGTCTCAACCATGTACCCAACTTGTACCTCAACCAAAATCCCTCATCAATATCATCATAAAAATATGTTTTATAACTCTGTAATAGACCTGGTGTATATTATCACATACCTGCAAACCTTCCTATGCTTTAACAATAAGAGACTAGCATTTTCATCATACGTTTCTTTAGTCTCACAAGACTAGTTTTGGATTAGTCAACAACCCTAACTTGAAATAATCATAACTTTGTACATGTAATGAAAAAAGATATGACAATGATATACATTGTTCTTTAGTTTTTTTTATGATATTCCTCAAGCTTTCACTACTTGGAACCTCTCAGAAAAGGAGTTATGCCAAAAATGACACACCTTGTTGAATTTTGTCTTATTCTAGAGAGCAACCTGGTAGAGCATGCCTCGCACGGAATATTTGTTGAATTGAACTGAAACTGTTACAAAGAATACTAAAAACTTTACTATAACCAAAAAAATCTGTCTTACTAAATTTGGATCTGTTATGAAGAAGTTATGACGTTTTTACCCGAAACACCTTCTTTTGACTAGTTTCAGGACTAGCCACAAACCCTATTTTCCACGGAGTGTAACTCCAAAAATACAATGACCCACAAGATGAATTTTTTACCAAAGATACTTGATATGTTTCCTCAATGGAATAAAAATTTCACGGTATGGATCATTATATAAAAAAATTTATTGCGAAAATGGTGAGATGACCTAAAAAAAACATACCTTAGAAAGCATCATCAAAAGAATTTATCCTTCCTTGAATTCCGGCCTTCTTTTCTTCACTTCCCTCAGAAATTTGGCTTATATATCCTTTGGTTACATCAGAAACCTATAGGTATTCAATATTCTCAAGTGTTTCTTAAATGAGAGAGCCTTGCCTCTTATGTATACTCTCCAAGTGGCTTCCTTAAAAACATATTCTAGGTCACTTTGCCCACTTTCCTTATTTTAGGGTTAACCCACTTCTAATTTTTCCATTAAATTTATTATTGAATTAATTTATTTTTTATACACTTTGAATTATAGTACACTCATCAATTTACTTTATTATTTACCTTTTAAAATGTATTAAACTACTTTGACTACTTTGACCTTTTGGGGCTTCTAGATGACATATGAGGTTCCTCCAACTTCGTAAGGCCATAACTCTCAAACCGTGAGGAGTTATGTGGCGCTCCACATACCACCAGAAATGAAATGACATGTACTATCAATATAGAATATTATTACCTAAAAATATATCAAAACACATACCATTATCCATCAAACAAACTTGGGTCCGTTACCCAAACCTGGGTTCTCCAACTTCTCATGGCCATAACTCTCTAACCGTGAGGAGTTATGTGACGTTCCACATACCATTGGAAATGGAATGAAAAGAACTATCAATATAGGATATTTTCACAGAAAAATTCATTGATGTTCATCTCATTATTCCACAAATAAGAATGGGTTATCTATGATAACTCAATCCGCAAAGCATTTTCCCGTGAGGGCTTTCACCATAAGGGGACAGCTTTGGATTTCATCCATTTCTACTTATTATCAACCATGATAAGAAACTAATGAGTCATATTTACATCAGACAATCTTTCTTCCATTACCCAACCTTTTTGCTATGGGGCTTTCTTCAAGGGTTGACATCAATGAAAACCAACCTTAATCAGCAATCTCCCCCTTTGGCATTGATGGCAACATTCTTATGAAATATTGAAATCATATCACTCATGCTCCCCCTAGAACCATGCCTTTGTCCTCTATCTATGTCCTCTACATCTGATAAATCTCTCCCCCTTTGTCATCAATGGAAAAGGTATCTTTCCATCTAGGGTTGCTCCCCCTGACTAAATAGTCCTCTTATGGTGCTTCCTCGTGTAAATCTAAGACATATAAGATAAGCATTCAAAAAGAATTCATTTTAGAGTAGAAATAACACCAAGTCTCTGGAGAAGATATTCAAAGGATTCCCGTGGAAGTGGTTTTGTGAAGATGTCTTCCACTTGTTCTTTTGTGCCCACATACTCAACTATGATGTTCTTTTCAGCAACCTGCTCCCATAGAAACTAATACTTTATTGGAATGTTCTTCGTCTTGGAGTGCATCATTGGGTTCTTCAAGATACTGATGGTGCTTGTATTATCACAATATATTCAAATGGGATCATCATACTCAACTTGTATATCTATAAGAGTTCGTTTCATCCAAAGAACCTGTGTACAACATGATGTTGCTGCAATATACTCTGCCTCAGTTGTAGATAAAGATACTGATGATTGTTTCTTGCTTAGCCATGATACTAAATACTCACCCAAGTAGAATGTTTCTCCAATGGTGCTCCATCGGTCATCAATACAACCTACCCAATCTGCATCTGTGTAGGTAATAAGTGATAGATCCTTTCGTTTTGGATACCATAATCCAAACTCTTATATTCCTTTGAGATATCTGAAAATCCTCTTCACTGCTAACACATGTGAGTCCTTTGGTGTTGTTTGAAATCATGCCACTTGTCCAACTTCCTACATTACATCTGTTCTGGATGTTGTCACATATAGTAGGTTGTCAATCATTGACCTATATTACCTATGATCTGTAGACTTCGAATCATCATCTTTTCTCAACTTGCAATTGGTTTGCATGAGGGTGATAACTGGTTTGCAATCTTCCATTCCAAACCTCTTTAACATTTCTCTGATATACTTGGTTTGAGAAATAAATATTCCTTGGCTGCTTTAACATATCTGAAGTCCCAAAAAGAAGGATAGTTCTCCAAGTAATGACGTTTCAAATTCATTCTACATATCTTTTGCAAATTTCTGGCTTAACCTATCATCATCACTACCTAAAATAATATCATCAACATAAAATTCAATTAATAAGATATTACCTTCACTTACCTTTATGTAGAGGTTGTTGTATGCACTTATTTTTCTAAACCCTGCCTACTGCAGATACTTATCCAGTCTAGAGTATTATGCTATAGTAGTCTGTTTTAGACCATACAAGGTCTTCTTTAATTTAAACACATAACCTACATTCTATGACAACTGAAATCCTTCTGGTTGTTCAATGTAGACTTTTTCTTCATGTTCCCCATTCAGAAAATCTAATTTTACATCCATCTGATATACTTTAACATTTTTAGAGCATGCATAGGATAAAAGCAACCGGATTGATTCCATTATGGAAATTGGGGAAAATGTCTCTTCAAAGTCGATTCCTTCAATCTATGCATATCCTTTACATACCAATCTAAATTTGTTCCTTGTAACTTGTCCATCTTCATTTAATTTATTCCTAAAAACCCATTTCATGTTGATCACATTCTTATTCTTTGGTCTTGGAACTAGTTCCCAAGTGTAACGTTCCCCCAGGCACCTGCAGGTAGGGGGACACCACTCCAGAGCAACCTCTCATACTCTGACACCAGTTGGTAACATCCCCAGCCTTAACAGGCTAGACCATGCTACTCTAGGGAACGCTTTCATTCCCATACTGTGGAACATATGGTAACATACCCAGTAGTCAACTGATCTATGCCACATAAATTTTCTCTTTAAACTGCATGCAACTTAAACATATACATACAACACTCTTGTGGAAGATTTACATATAAACATAGACAAACAATTACTTTATGTAATATACGACTTTTATATTGAAATAAAAGTAACTACAGATATGCAACATATATAGGGAATTACCCATAAACATACAGGCAATTATAATCACATATATGATAAATCGTAACATAGCCATGTAAATAATAAAGAAACATATCATTTTATCATACGATTGGCACTTATCTTGGAAATATTGTCACCAACTACATACAAACCATCCATGGACCTCCCAACCTTAGACTAAACATTTCATCACTCTCAACAATGAGTCACCCCCGAGCTGGGACTGAACTCCACCCAGGGTAAAGGGTTCCAAACCAGGCTAAGGCTCATGGAAAACAGGAAAGACTCTGTCTCAAGTGCTCACTAAACTAATAGCCTACAACCTCTCATTCCCCACATGTTTGTCCCACCCAAGGAAGTGTGCCCCTTATTTGCTCAACAGTCCCTTGACTGCCCCACTTCCCTTCTAGGGCTTCAGCAACGAGCCGAACCGGAAGTCTCAAAGCATTGTAGCTGTAGTTTATCACCTTCGAGAATCAATCCCCATCAATTCTCTCACTCGGAGAATTGCTCATGGGCCTAAAAATCCACTTCTTCAATCCCACTCCAAGATAACCAAGTACATCAACCGAAAAAGGCTATGGGAACAGGCTCAGAAATGGTGAAATGGTTGTCTCAAGGATAACAGAATGCATGAGTGAAAATGGTCATGGAATCATTGACTGGATAACTAAGTGTAGGAAGGAAATCACTGTGTTACTCATTGTGAAAGTGATGGTGAGAATGATGGTCAAGCTGCTAGTAATAAATCCCCATGAAAAGTGACCAAATGAGATAAGTCCCCCATTATATGAATGCATGTCCCCAATATGACACTTGTCATATCAGAAGTTACTTTGGCCTACTTGTCCCCAAATTTAGAACTTAGAATAAAATAATTATCCATACTTTATGCTTTAAGAAATATTAATATAATATTCCCTTGAATTTTGGCCCTCCCTTTCCCTAACTGGTGAAGTTCATTCCCCCATCTCATTTATCATGGTATTTCTACACGCAACGATGTATTTTATATTAATCATGAGTCATGTACAAAGTAAGCACACTGGCCTTTGACATCTAGGCGTTCCAACCTAATACCAAAACATAAGCATCCCAGCTTATAATAACTAGCTCACCATCCTACAACACATATCATATACATAAGGCTCATTGTCCTCCACACTGCACGCACCTTAGTTACCACGCGCGGTATCCAGGAATGTGCATACTACATCATTTTACTGTGCAGTTCATGCACGCACTATGCCACATGATGTGTATTACCAACTGATGTCAAAATAGCTCACCGGCTTAAGTACACTTATATTACATTTACAATTGGGTTCGGCCGAGGGATATTACACCAACTGTCATTTTTCTCTATTTGATCCAATTCTTCATTCATGGCCTTATTCCAAAATCCATCCTTTTTAGCTTCTTCAAAAAAAATTGGTTCAATCTTAGATAAGAGTGCTAGGTGTGTTTGTTCTGGTGAATGAATTTTTCTTCTAGTCTCAACTCCTACATATTTGTTTCCAATAATCTGATCTGGAGGATGATTCTTCTATACTCATTTGCTAGGTGTCTTTGGAGATACTTGTTGAACTTTCTCTTCTGTTTCTATCAGATTCTCTTCATCTTCCTCTTCTACTTCATCTTCTATTTCTTCTTCTTCGAAAAGTTGTTCCATTGATTTTTTTTCTTCTTCCTTTGATTTTGGTCTGCTTGTTTCATCAATTGTTATGTTGATTATTTCAACAACTTTGTTCAATATTAGATTGTAACACTTGTATGCTTTCCTTGTAATTGAGTAACCAACAAGTACTCCTTTGTCCACATGAGAGTCAAACTTCCCATTTTGTCATCCTCTCTTTTGATGTAGCATTTTCTTCCAAAAACTCTGAAGTGCTTCACATTTGTTGGTGTTTCTTTCCATAGCTCATAGGGAGTTTTATCAGTGTTGTTTCTAAGAATTACTCTATTTTGAATGTGAACTATTGTATGCACTGCATGTGTCCAAAATATATCCATCAATTTGGAATCCATTAGCATTGTTCGAGCCATTTCATGTACTGTCTTGTTCTTTCTTTCAACAACTCCATTCTGTTGAGGTGTCCTAGCAACAGAGAATTGCCTTTTTATTCCTTGACTTTTGCAGTAGTCCATAAATTCCTTTGAAGTGAACTCTTCTCCATTACCATATCTCAAGCATTTGATTCTTGAATCCATCTCATTTTCAACCATTTCCTTGTAGATCTTGAAGTTTTCAAATTCTTTTGACTTGTTCTTGAGAATGAAAACTGCAGTCATTCTTGTATAATCATCAACTAATAACATAAAGTATATTTCACCTTTTAAGCCCTTTGTTGTAGTTGGTCCAACTAGATCAGTATACACAATTTCTAGTGGTCTTGTTGTTGAATATTCCTTTGATTTGAACATGGTCTTTGTTTGCTTTCCTTGTTGAAAATGCTTGCATAAAGTGTTGGTTGGTTTCGTGATCTGGGAATTTCTCTGACTATTTATCTTTTGCTGACTTTGACAAGGTTGTCAAAATGCATGTGACCCATTCTTCTGTGACATAACCAACTTTCATCTTCCTTTCCTAGACAACACTTTTCATTTCCAATTTCACTTAACACATTTATGTTGTTTGAAGTTATTGCAGCTGTACTGACCAATTTCCCTGAACCTTCTCTTCTTATTTCACACTTTTGTGAATCGAAAGTAACTTTATGACCTTGGTCACACATTTGACTCACACTTAGAAGATTATGTTTCATATCTTCTACCACTAGAACATTTTGTGCCTTTTTATTCTTATTCCCAATTCAGACTATGCCTTCTCCAATGATTTTGGATGAATTATCATTTCCGAAGGAGACTGATCCATTTCTTTCCTTTCACAATGTAAGAAAATTGTCTCTATCACCTGTCATGTGTTTTGAACACCCACTATCAACATACCAACTATGTTTCTTTTTCTTAGCTTGTAGAGAGACTATGCATTCTTCATTGCTATATTGATCTTGCTTTCTTATCCATGTCGTTTTATAAGGTTCTTGTCTGTGAATGTTGTTATTCTGTTGAGGTTCTTTAGGAGGGACTGTTATTCTACAATTTTTGGCCATGTGTCCAAAATTGTTACATTTGTAACATTCCACTTCAGTGCTAAAAGATTCAAACCTGTTGTAACTTATTCTTTGTGTTTCACTAGGTCCTTTTGAGTAACCCCTTTGTGTATGAATCTCAAATTTGTTATTGTTCCTATTGTTAGCTCTACAATTCATAGATTTATGTCCAAAATTATTACATGCACAACATAAACCAAAAAATATAGTTTGATACCTGGGAGTTGAATATCCTCTGAAAGAAGGTGCTCTTATGAATCCTTCTTCTTCTTGAGGCATATCTATCTGTTGTTGATTATGAAATATGAATCTTCTCGGTGGAGGAGTGTCCCTGTAATCTTCCTTGTACATCTTCTTATCCCCTTTGATTGTTTCTACATAGCTTTTTGGATTTGTTTTTTGCTCTGTTGTTTTGGATATTGATCCCTTTTCTGTTTGATTGTATCCAAGTCCAAACTTGTCAAGATGATATTTTTGACTGGTGATAGTGTCATCCAGAACTTTTGAGCTATTCTACATATTTTTCTTTTGAATATCCTTTCTTAGTGTAACAATCTCTGCTTCCAATTTTCCAATGATCTTGTCCTTTTCTTCTAGTTGTTCTTTGAGTGCTTCTTAAATTCTTTTATCTTCTTCTATTTGAACCTTCAATCTTGTGATCATTTGTTCTAGTTCTCAAGTGTCCTTTTCTTGTCTAGTTCTGCTTGTAGTTTCTTTTTTTTCTTGTTTTCTCTTCTGATAACTTCTATGGCACACATTAATTCTTCTCGATAGTCAACTTCTACCTCTTGAATTTTTTCTTCAACTTCTTCATATCGTTATTCATCTTCTTCATATTTTTATTTGGAGTCTTCTTTGTCATAATCTTTTACTGCCATGAATAGAACTCTTCCTATCTCACTGTCACCGATTCCATCTTCATCTGATGATGAGATGTCTTCTTTGATGCATAAGCTTTTCTTGAAATCTTTCTTTGTAGTTCTTTTTCCTTTATATGTGTGTTTTCCTTTTGAGTAACCTTCATCATTTCTATTTTTCTTATGAGGACATTTGTTAGAAAAATGACCAATACCATCACAATTAAAAAAATTAAAGGAAGCTTACCTTTATACCTACCATTGGTTCCCTTGTTCAGTCTTTTGACGAAGTTGGCCACTTATTCATCATCTTATGAGATGTCATTGCTACTACTATATTCTTCTTGTTCTTTTTTCTTTTTCTTTGATCTTTTGGATGCTTTGAAAGATGCTTCTTTTACATCTGGATTTTCCTATTTAGTTCTCATTTCATATGTTGTGAAGATTCCATGCAGTTTGTCCATGCTTATTGAGTTTAGATCCTATATTTATTCTAGTGATGATATCTTATGGTTGAATATCATAGGAGGAGATCTTAGTACCTTTTGAACAATTACAGATTCTTCGATTTCTTCTCCCAATCCTATGATTTCATTCACTGTTTCATCAACTCTTAAGAAGTAAGCTATAATATTCTCATATTCCTTAATTTTTAGTTGTTTGAACTGACCTCTATAAGTTTGAAGTTTTTTTTCTTTGACTTTTGTATCTCCTTCATAAATATTTCGAATCTTGTCCCAAATATCTTTGGCGGATTTACAATGTCTAACTTTGGTGAATATTGCTTCACTGAAACCATTCAAAAGTTCATTTGTAGCTTTGGAATTATTCTGACCAAGTTTTATTGCTTTGTCATTTGTTGGTGGAACTACTGGTACTATGTATCCATCTACAATTGATTGCCAAATTTCAAACCCCTGTGCTTGTATATATGACGTCATCCTTATGCTGCAAAAAGCATACTTTTGTCCATCAAAGTATGGTATTCCATTTTTATATGAGTCGGTACTCTCCATGATCTACCTTTCAGTGGTTAAACTGATTTCTAAAAGAACCTGCTCTGATACCAATTGTTGGATTACTGAGAGGGGGGGTGAATCAGTAATAGCATAATTATAATCATTTTCCTCTAAATAATCCAAGTGTTATATCAATGTAGAATTATTATCCAATAATGAGCAATAAGAAATGAACAATCACACACATACTCTCCAAAAGAAATGAGAGATCCTTGCCTCTTATTTATACTCTCCAAGTAGCTTCCTTAAAAACATCTTCTAGGTCACTTTGCCCACTTTCCTTATTTTAGGATTAACCCACTTCTAATTTATCCATTAAATTTATTATT
>JZKD02S1888895.1:408803-422804 GCA_000966675.3 Picea glauca
TCTGTTTGTAAGCATTTTTCAGTCATTAATGAAATGAAGTCTTATTTCCGCTGCATCTCTGCATTTATGTGTATTTCTGTATTTCATTGTGTTCCTACATAAATCCGGATCAACTTAACACTAGCACCTCTCGCTACTCGCCACTTCATGAGTTTCAATGTCGAGTCCCCATGCTCTTATCTCACAAATTCCCGAGATGTGAGAAGTCAATGGAGTGTTGACTCCTTTGGCTAGGTGATGTGTGTCCACCTATCTATCACACGGGCCCACCTTGTGGTTCTAACACGTGTCCCTCATGCCCAGCTTCAGCACTTCGCGACGTCGCTTCCGAAAGTGCTACCTCCTTTATATCCCGACACCCAAAGTGTCGAGATCCTAAACTCCTCGTTACTCCTTATCGCAACTCAGGAATTAGGGATTTTCGGGACAAAAGTCTTGACTTATTAACCTACGATATGCTGAAATGTTGAATTCTAACATGTTTCCTAGTGCTGGCCCACAACGAAACTTCCCACCTTTTCAAAATTTTAGACTTCGCGATTTTGTGAATCTCGTTGCAAGGCTTTCGGTTCTCCAACTCGCGAAACCCCGAAATGAGATTACATGAATGATCCAACGACCCCTGTTGGCTCAGATCCTATGGCTCTTTTTCTTCTAAGATTTACACTTTAGAAAACACTTGTCGTAACTCTCCTTGCTCCTCTACAATATCTGACAGCTCTCAGGACTTCGTGAATTCTCCACGAAAAATTCCAACCGTCTAATGCCTCCTTGACAACTCTTGCGAAATGAACAAGGTATTCCTTCATGGAACTTGTCCACATGCAAAACAACTTTGCTACTCCTCCTTTCAACACTTCAAGGCACTAACACTTCTGAGCTTTTACCACAAACTCGAGTCTTCAAAAAGACTCATGCATGCATTCCTTGCGGCAACCCTTCAAATACTTCCAAGTATTTGAATTCTTAGACTCTGTGCACTCTCTTTGCAACAACAGTCCTTCAACAACTCCATCAGGTTGCAAACTCTTAGACTCTACTCAGCCAATGCACACTTTGCACGGCTCCTGTGCTTAGCTTTCACTTCTGCGAGAATGAGAACAATGTTATCCCTCCTGAGCTTTCAGAGACGAACTCTGATTTTTGTCAACGCACACCTTGCGAACAATTTCGCTGCACTCCTTGCAGGAAAACTCTTGCTCAGACAGAGAAACAATTGAAACCCATTCCTTACTCTTGCTCTCTTCATATTTCAGACATTAAATATGAAATCATATATTCACGCATCAAAGCAAATGAATAACAGAGAGTAACAAGCATATATCAATTAGCATGTACAAACATAGAAAGAAATTGAACACCATGAGTTTGAACTAAAGATATTTGTATTAATCCAAAACTTTTGTACATGGGTTTTTTTACTTTTCACAACTCTCTGCTTTTTCTCTCCTATGCTCTCTTCGATTGATAATGTTACAATGATACAATATGAGGGTGTCTATATTTAATTTTCCCTCCACTCCTAAAACTGTCTAATCTAGAATTTAATTCTACCTACTTACATTTACTAGCATAAATGCCTCTTAATCCTTCAGACGAGAGCAGGATGCTCAAGGTCTGATTACAATCACAAGTACGCCCTTTCTTAACTACTTCATTTAAGTTTGGTGCATCCCACTTCAAAAAAATTTAAACACTTTTGAACATGTGCCAAAATGCGTTGGCGCTACTCGCGCTCACTTGCTGCTGATGATGCTCCTGCATCATACTCCCTCACTTGAAAATTTTCATGGACTCCTGTCCATGAGCTCTCACACAGTCTGTCCATGCTTCTAGATTTCGGCTTCATTTTCCCAGCTGGCATCTTCAACTAGATGTCCCTTCCACTTGACCAAGTATTCAAAATATTCCCTTCTTCTAGTCCTTTTGCTAATTCTTTTGTCCAGTATGCTTTCCATCTGTGGTTTCTCTGCAACTGGCATCTGTTTTGTCCACTGAACCTCTGGTTGTTCACTGTCTACTCTAGCTTTGTACAGGTACAAATATGAGATGTTGAATATCGGAGAAATTCTGATCCCATCGGGTAATTCAATCTCATAAGCATTTGCCCCAAATTTCTTCAAGACCTTACATGGTCCAATTTTCTTCATTTTCAGTTTATTGTATGTTCCTCTCGGGAACCTTTCCTTTCTCAAGTGTGCAAGAATCAAATCACCAAATTTGAATTGAAGTTGTCACTTGTGTTGATCTACTCTGCGCTTATACTCCTAGCTCGAGTTTTGCAACTGCTCCTTCACCTGGCTGTGAAGTTCCTTCATTGCTTCGGCAAAATCTTCTGCACTAGCACTTCTTATCTCATCCCGTTCTGAATCCTTCAGTTCAGAAATTCCTCTTGGCTGTGTCCCATAAACAATTTGGAATGGACTCTGCCCTGTGCTCCTATTAAGAAAATCATTATAAGAAAATTCCTCCTATGGAAAAATGTTGTCCCATTGACTATGATGTTCAGTCACCAAACTCCTCAACAAGTCTCCCAAGCTCCTATTCACAGCTTCTGTCTGTCCATCCATCTGAGGATGATAAGCTGAACCGAATGACAAGTTTGTTCCCAAATTTTTCTATAAGGTTCTCCAGAAGTGTCCCATGAACTTGGTGTCTCAATCTGAGATGATGCTCCTTGGTAAGCCGTGAAGTCGAATGACTTCTTTGAAAAACAGGTTCGCAATGTGAGTTGTGTCACTGGTTTTCTGACACAGTATGAAGTGTACCATCTTAGAAAATCTATCCACCACTACAAAGATCGAGTCGAACCCTCTTTGTGTTCTCGGCAGCCCCAATATGAATTCCATGCTTACCGCATCCCACGGCCTCTTAGGTATGGGTAACGGTTGATATAAGCCTGTATTCTGCCTCTTTCCTTTTGAATGCTGATAAATCCTACATCTGTCCATGAATCGTTTGATGTTTTCTCTCATTCCTGGCCAAAAATATGAATCATTTAACTTTGAGAACGTCTTGTCATGATCGAAATGTTTGACCAATCCTCCATTGTGTTTCTCCTTCAATAGATTCTCCCTCATGGAGCCCTTCATAATACATAACTAATTGCCCCTGAATAACAATCCATCCTGGATCATGTATTCGGCCCATTGGCTTCTGTCCCTGAGAATTGGATTCTTAGTCGCCTCATACACTTCTTTAAAATATGGATCATCTTTGTACATGTTTATGAGATCATCAAAACCCAGTGTTTTGACTCTAAACTCCTGCAATAGCAAACATTTCTTGCTCAAAGCATCAACAACCTTGTTAGAAGTTCTAGAAATATGCTTAGTTACAAAAGTAAAGTTCTGCATGTATTCAACCCATTTTATATGTCTTTGATTCAACTTCTCCTATTGAGTCACAAATGGCAAAGCATGATTGTCACTGTATAAAACAAACTACTTAGGAATCAAGTAGTGCCTCCTCTTCTTCAGTGCCTGTATGACCGCATAAAACTCTTTGTCATATGTGGAGTAATTCATTTTGGCTTCATTCAGCTTCTCTCTAAAGTGTGCTATCGGCCTGTCTTCTTGGCTCAAGACTGCCCCTATTGCAAATCCACTTGCATCACATTTTGCTTGAAATGTCTTTTTGAAATCCAGCAACACCAAAATTGGTTGTTCCATGATTTTCCTTTTCAACAAATTGAAGCTTTTCTTAGCCTCTTCTATCCAGTGAAAAGATTTATGTCTTTTCTTCACTGTGTCCATCATTGGTGCACTAATTCCACTAAAATTCCTGAAGAAAACTTCCTGTAGAAACTATCCAATCCATGAAAACTTCGAACTTCAAAGATATTCTTTGGCGATGGCCAATTCTTAATTACCTCCACTTTATCTGGATCCATCCTCAACTTATCTGTAGAAATAAAAAACCCCAAATAAATGAGCTTTGTCTTCATGAATGAGGATTTCTTCATATTTATCAGCAACTTCTCTTGCTGTAGCCTCCGCATCACTGTGGCCAAATGTTTTAGATGCTCTGCCTCTGTTTTACTGAAAATCAGTATGTCATCAAAATACTCAATGAAATTTTTTTCGATGAAATCCTTCATGACTTCATTCATCAATATCATAAAGGTACTTGGCGTGTTTGTCAAGCCAAACGGCATAACAAGCCATTCATACAACCCTTCATTGGTCTTGAATGCTATCTTCCATTCATCGCCTTCTCTCATATGAATATGATGATATCCACTTTTCAAATCAATCTTCCAAAAAAAAATTGCTCCACTCAAGCAATCCATCAAATCATCCATTCTTGGCAATGGAAATCTATACCTGATGGTAATCTTGTTAATTTCCCTTGATTCTATACACATCCTCTAGCGTCCATCTTTCTTTGGACTGAGCACTTTCGGAACAACACATGGACTCAAGCTTTCTCTAATCAACCCTTTGTCCATTAAATCCTCGACCTGTATTTTGACCTCTTTATTCTCCTGTGGCATCAGTCTGTATGCTACTTTGTTTGGTAAGCTAGCTCCAAGTATACGATCAATGTGATGACTTATACTTCTAATAGGTGGAAACGAATGAGGTAGTTCGTCCACTACTATATCAGCAAATTCCTCCAGTAGCTACTGGATTTCCTCTGGTAGATCATCCACTCTTGTGCTAGTCAAAACAATTTTAGGCTTCCTGACCACAATGAATTGTGGTTCTTCCTTATTCTTAACATTTGTAAGAATTTCCTTCCCACTCATGAGAAGTACAACGTTGCTTACTTCAGGTTTTACTTCCTTGTCCTTAATCGACAACAGCGTGTGAGTTCTCCCATTCTTCTCTAGGGTGTATGTGTTCTTCCTCCCGTCATGGATCACATTCCTATCATATTTCCACGGTCTACCCAACAATAGATGACAAACATCCATGGGAATGACATCACACAATATCTTATCGTTATATCCTCCTATCTTAAATTCAACTAAACATTGTTTAGTGACATTTACCTAATGTCCTTTTTGTATCCATGAAACTCTGTATGGACTTGGATGTTCAATAGTCTCCAGCTCCAGCTTTTCTACCATCTCCGTAGAAATGAGATTGTCTATTCTACCACTGTCCATAATGACCTTGCATACCTTGTCTTTGGTTTTGCAAACAGTCTGAAAAAGACTGTTCCTTTGCACCAGATTCTCCACCTCTTTTTCTAGCATTAAGATAACCTTTCACATCATCAGTGATCTTCCACCTTCAACATCTTCTGCCTCAACATTCCTTCTTTGTTCTTCGGCAATGTGAGTCTCACCACATTCTTTCTTTCTGTCTGGACACTCATAAGATTTATGTTAGACCTTTCCACATGTGAATCATTTCACCACTCCACCTCTTCCTCTTCCTCTACCTCTAGCACGAGGAAAAGTGTTTCCATCAACATATTGTCCCCTCTGTGAACTTCCACCTCTCTCAGTCTGAGTCTGAGGTTTCTTCCAGTCTTCTTTTGGTTTCTAGTTCCTATCCTAGGCAACTGCTTTGCCTTTGGCTTGACTTCTCCCTCAGCCTCTTTGACACTGCTTTCGGCTCAACTTTTCTTCAGCTTTCAGAGCCATCTGATAAGCATCTTCCACCGTTCGGATGGTCATCATTCTCATCTCATCCTGAATGTCGTATCATAGACCATTCATATATCTAGCAACTTTTTCATCATCACTTTCGCGATGACCTACCCTGATGTTTAGTTTGTAGAACTCTTCATTGTACTCCTTCACTGACATCAGCTTCTGTCTCAAATTCTGCATTCTCTGAAACAGAGTAATCTGGTAATCCCTGGGAATGAATTTTGACTTCATCTTTGCAACCATCCTATCCAAACTCTTGATTTTTTGCTTGCCTTTGCAACATCTGTCAGCTTGTAGTTCATCCCACCACAATGCTGCATGTCCTTTCAATCTTGTGACAACGTGTTTGACCTTCTTGTCTTCCTCGACATCTTCATAGTCAAAATACGTGTCCAGAGCTCTAATCCAGTTTAGAAGCTCCTCAACATCCAAGTTTCTCTCATATACTGGAATGTCCATTTTTGCCCTGGCACTCATTCTTGCAACTGCCCTAATCAGACGTTCATTTGTTGCATCCTCTGTTGCAACTTCTTCTCCTTCATGTCCAGCTTCATCTTCACTTTCAGATTCACTGACATCTCCAACACCAGTTGTGCACCTCTGTTTTATTTCCACATCCACGAGTCTGGCGCATATGTCATGCATCTCTCTTTCCATGGTTGGATTTGGCACCTGCCTACCCCTTTCTTCCGCCATTTCTCTTTTCTCTAGCGAATCAGGTGTTTGTCTATCTCTTCTTCTCGGTGGCATGGAAAATATTTCTTTTCCTTGCTACAAAAAGCAAAGAAATATTTATGTGCTCTGATACCACACTAACGCAAACCTCCCTGACCCTCGTGCCGAAGTCTGCTCACAGGATCGTTCTTTGTCTCCTTTGAGCCAAATCGGCTCTTTCAATTCCTTGGTGGAATCTCAATTCAATCAATCCACAAGTCCTTTCAAAATATCCCTTGCACGAACAACACTAGGTGTGAGCTCCACTTCTCCGTGCGACCACAACACTATGACCAAGGGCTAACCTAGAAGGTACTTGTCACAACTCGCCACTCGTGAGTTCATGAGTCGAAACTCTCGACTCTTCCTTCCCAATCTCATGATACCCGAAATGCCAATACGGGTATGGCTCCTTCCCTTTTTAGCACCCTCTTTGCGTGACCATTGGTTAGAATTAACACTAGCACCTCTCGCTACTCACCACTTCACGAGTTTCAATGTCGAGTCCCCATGATCTTATCTCATGAATTCCCGAGATGCGAGAAGTCAATGGAGTGTTGACTCCTTTTTCTAGGCGACGTGTGTCTGCCTATCTATCACATGGGCCCACCTTGTGGTTCTAACATGTGTCCCTCGTGCCCAGCTTCAACATTTCATGACTTCACTTCCCGAAGTGTTTCCTCCTTTATATCCCAACACCCGAAGTGTCGAGATCCCAAACTCCTCGTTACTCCTTATCACAACTCGCGACTTCGGGATTTTTGGGACAAAAGTCTCGACTTCTTATCCTCGGATATGCCAAAATGCTGAATTTTGACATGTTTCCCAGTACTGGCCCACAACGAACTTCCCGCCTTTTTGGAATTTCAAACTTCACGATTTCACGAATCTCATTGCAAGGCTTTCGGTTCTCCAACTCGCGAAACCCGAAAGTGAGATTGTGTGAATGATCCAACGGCCCCTGTTGGATCAGATCCTACGGCTCTTTTTCTTTTAAGCTTTACACTTTAGAAAACACTTGTCATAACTCTCCTTGCTCTTCTACAAGATCTGACGGCTCTCGGGACTTCGTGAATTCTCCACGGAGAATTTCGACCGTCCAATGCCTCCTTGACAACTCTTGTGAAATGAACAAGGTATTCCTTCACGGAACTTGTCCACCTGCAAAACAGCTTCGCTACGCCTCCTTTCAACACTTCAAGGCACTAACTCTTCTGAGATTTTACCACAAACTTGAGTCTTCAAAAAGACTCTTGCACACATTCCTTGTGGTAACCCTTCAAATAATTCCAAGTATTTGACTTCCTAGACTCTACACACTCTCTTTGCAACAACAGTCCTTCAACAACTCCCTCAAGTTGCAAAATCTCTGACTTTACTAGGCCAGTTCACACTTTACATGGCTCCTTTTCTTAACTTGCACTTCTATGAGAATGAGAACAATGTTATCCCTCCTGAGCTTTCAGAGATGAACTCTAATTTCTGTCAACGCACACCTTGTAGACAATTTCGCTACACTCCTTGCAGGAAAACTCTTGCTCAGACAGAGAAACAATTGAAACTCATTCCTTATTCTCCCTCTCTTCAGATTTCAGACATTAAAAATGAAATCATACATTCACGCATCAAAGAAAATGCATAACAGAGAGTAAGAAGCATATATCAATCAGCATGTACAAACACAAAAAGCAATTGAACACTATGAGTCTGAACTAAAGATATTTGTATTAATCTAGAACTTTTGTACATGGTTTTTTTTACTTTTCACAGCTCTCTGCTTCTGCTCTCCTATGCTCTCTTCAATTGATAATGTTACAATGATACAATATGAGGGTGTCTATAGTCGGTTTTCCCTCCGCTCCTAAAATTGTCTAATCTAGAATTTAATTCTACCTACTTACATTTACTAGCATAAATGCCTCTTAATCCTTCAGATGAGAGCGAGATTCTCAAGGTTTGATTACAATCAAAAGTATGCCCTTTATTAACTACATGCATCCCACTTCAAAATGATTTAAACACTTTTGAACATGTGCCAAAATGCGTTGGTGCTACTCGTGCTCGCTTGCTGCTGACGATGCTCCTGCATCAATGGTGGACCCTGAGAACATTGTCGAGGTCAAACATGTCACCACTTCCGAGAAAAATTCACTCATCCTGACAAGGGTTTAGGAGGAAACATTGAGAGTGGAGTAAGGGGAAGTAGGGAAGATTTCCTGGACCTGAGATGGTATTACAAACCCCAATATCTAAGCACCAGCTAAACCCGATTAAATGAAGGGTCAACAACATGGCGATGATGAAGAGAAGGTATTGTTCAAGGACATCACCAACCAACCAGACTCTGAAGGGGAAGAATATGACATATAAATAGTAGAAGCAAACCCATCTATTGTCAGATAGAAAACAAAGGCATAATATTCCATAGACATTATACTTCCCTACCTCCCAAACACAATGGTCACTATGGAGGACATGCTTGAAAAAGTACCTAAACTACGGTACTCGAACCATGATGTGTTCTATGAAACAAAATTCTCAGATTTGGCCAAGGAATCCTACCTAGAGAACATAGGGGAAATTGGACCCCTAGGAAAACCAATCATGGAGCATGCGCATTAGATAACAAGTCTTTACAACTCCAGGATAATGAAACTACTAGACATACCACACTTCAAGCACAGTAAAAATGTTGGGATTTGCATCAAACAGTTGATAGACCAGGTACATGGCAATGTCCTTTGGATGGATAGTCCAATATAGCTCAATGTGGCATTGATCACCAAAATTACGGTATTACCCATAGTGTCAACACAACCAGAGGAATACTTGGACAAAAAAGTGGGCGAGAAAGAGATCGTCGACCTAGTCAAGGTAGAATTTGGTACCAATAGAGGAAACAGGGGCATTGTGCTTAGAGATATCAATAATAATGTGACAAGGTTCACCAACAAGCTCATGGCTTGCAAGTTGCTGAGGAAGTGTAGAAAAGAAGAGGCTCCAGCAGGAGTCATCGTAGTAGCCGCATAATGCACGAAGGGAGTAAAGTTCAGTTGCGAGTCATACCTCCTAAACGAGTTCTTGATTGATTGAAAAGATGTGCAGGATAATGGAACTGAGTTTCATTACTCTTGGCTCATTATCCCCATAGCTTTGGTAGGATGGATGGAGCCAAAAATTTCAACCTTTCTAGATAGGAAAGGGAAGTTCTATGCGGCCAGATATGAATCCCTCTGGCAGGCCAAGGACAATAAAATTCAGTAGGTAAATAACATAGTTTTCATGATGTTGTAGAAGAGATACAACAATTCACATCCAACATGTGGCACATTCCTGTGGAAGTGGTCCAGGAAACTGAAAGGATAGACAAGTTTAAGGTATCCATGCACCACATGTGGATCCATGACGCAAGAGATCCAAAGAACGAATGGTTGGAGATCCAATAATGTGTCATAAGGGAATATATTGATTAGATAATCAAAGACTGGCCAACGCAGTGGAATATTCTAGTAGAGAACTAGTAACAAGGCCATTCACAATGCAATCAACCAAACCTAAGGGGTAGGCCAAAGTAGGTCCTTCAAAAAAGACAAACAACCCAGCTGATAACACTAGGAAGAATGCAATGGACACTCAGGCATTGGGAAGAAGAACAATTCCAAAAAGAACAAGGAGGATAACAATGGTGCCCAGGACATAAATTCAATAGGATGCCAAAAAGGGGAGCACATATTAGACTGGGGAGGAAAGGGAACATGGGATGATGAGTGGGGTGCGTCCCTCACAGAAAAAAAGGACGACAATGTAGGTAGAGGATCTTTTCAAAAAGATGAATTACACCAAGGAGGACCCAGTCATCACCTTGATAGATGATGATGTTGAGTTCGTGGAGGACAAGGTCCAAGACAGGGTGGAAGAGGTGGTCCACGTTGTAGAAGCACAAAGAGAAGAGATCATGGAAAAACTTATAGAAGTCAAAGAAACTCTACAAAATTTACAAACTCATGTAGTATCATAGGCCACATTGCAGCAACATGAAAAGACACAATGACCCCCTATGTAGAAATAAGGAGATGAGACAGTTCAAATAGTAGTGCAATGTAGGGATACATTCATGGTCTCACGGAAAATGGTCAAAATTGATCAAGAGACTGCGCAAAAACCCATGGGGGAGATTTACCATTTTGAGGTAGTCATGGTACAGATACCCACAAATGCATTATATGGATTCCAGACTAGTATAATGCATGAAGTACAATCCAAAGCCTACATGGATGCCACTAACTTGGAGGTGGGTAGGGGAGTCACATAAATGTTACATATCACCTACGACCAATTGACCTCAGAGAAGGAGGAGCAAAAGGAATGTGATGACAAGCTAGAGTAGGGGCTAACAACGATATACAACCACATTCCAGATAGCATGCAAGCACCAGATAGGAGTGCAGAGGAAAAGATAAATATTATTTTGGATAATATTGAGGGATATAGGCAGGAAATCGATGAGCTGAAAGAAAAAAATAATCCTATGATTCCTCCTGAGGTTCGAGAGAAAAGAGAACAAAAATCTGCACTCTAGATAGAGGATATGGAAAGGGAAGCAACGAAAGTCGTAGAACTATTCGAAAAAACTGCGCAGGCCTCGACCATTTTGGAAGAGGATGAAAATGTACAACAATTATATGAACAATAGGATAGAATCAATGATTCCATATAGGAGCTGAAGAAATGGAAAAAACCATGAGTATTACTGAGCTCTCAAAGGGTTCTCAGGAAATGAAGACTCTGTAGATAGAGTTAAAGACATCATAGATGAATAAGTAAGAAAGACAAGCCCAGTTGGAGCCCCTCCAGGAACAAGCAACACAGATAATTTTGAATATGGAGGAAGATAAAATAAGGATAGCACAATCACATTTAGAAATCTCAACATTGCTTCAAGAACAGATAACAATGCAAATGGTTGAGGCACTAACAAACAAAGTGTGCAGGTGAAAGAAAAAGGAAAGGAACTAGTAGAGAAGTTCCATAGATTGGAAAAGGATGTACAAGGAGCATGCACCACTTGAGTGGCTCGTGATGAGACACATGTCAGTACTAGGGGCCTATGGGCACAAGTTTGATTTAGGAATAAAATATATTTTGGGCGCAGACCTGTTTTGGGGAGAAAAATGTGTTTTGGGAACATGCCCATTTTTGGAGAGAAAGACCTATTTTTGGAGCATGCGAAACATGTGGCATAAAAGAAGCATGCATGAAAAAGAAGGAAAATGAGCATGCAGGAGGAAAAGCAATGTAGCATGCATGCAGATAGACCTAACTATGTTAGGGTTAGGTTTTTTGACAAATAATGCAATGGCTATAAGCCTATAAAGTAGTATAAATAAGGACCTAGGAGGTCTAGGTTGGAGGTTCAGTTGATGATTTTAAGAAAGTTTGTTATGGTTCTTGTGGTATAGTCGAATAAGTTAGTCTTTGAGGGTTAGGTCTTAGGATGAGGAGCCTTGTGTGATATATTTATCCTCCCAGAGGGTACTTACCCTCATTTTGAATGTAATGCTCACAACACAAGATTTTGCAGCAAAATGAATAAAACAGAAGGGAAACCGGATATTTATGGATGTAGCCCCAGAAGTGGGTGAACCATGGTAAACCTTGTGTTCTATTTTATTGTCAATGAATTA
Organism: Picea glauca; assembly: GCA_000966675.3. Taxonomy (NCBI): domain Eukaryota; kingdom Viridiplantae; phylum Streptophyta; class Pinopsida; order Pinales; family Pinaceae; genus Picea; species Picea glauca. Next base: position 420,807 of record JZKD02S1888895.1, read on the forward strand.
TTTACTTTTCTATTAATAATTAACTTAATAATGAATGGTTAAGACTAGTTATAACATCATGCATGCTAGCTTAAAAGATAAATGAATCCTAGAAGTAGATGAATGATTAATGATGGTGATGCACAAGGAAAATAGTCTAACCACAATCCCCACTCATTCCTAGAATGAAAACATCTGAGTATTGCAGTACCCCATAAAATTTATCTCGGGTGAGACTGCATTGTGCACCATGTGCATAGCGTTGCCTTCTAGTTTACCAGGAGGGACGATAGTTTTAATGGTTGTGTTGGAAACTTATTTGAGATCACAACCTCGGTCAGTTAAATAAGTTACCAACATGGGCCAACTAGAACGAAAGGTTTGAAAGGTGAGCAATATTTTATTCTATTAATTGATGATTATACAAGAATGATTGTAGTTTGTTTTCTCAGGAAGAAGTCAGAGGCATTTGAGAAATTCAAAATATACAAGAAAATGGTTGAAAATGAAACAGATCTAAAAATGAAATGTTTGAGATCAGACAATGGAGGGGAGTTTACTTCCATGGAATTTATGGAATTCTATAGTAAACATGGAATGAAGAGGAAGATATTTGTTTCCAGGACACCACAACAAATGTATACAAAGGTATACTTGTTGGGTACTCAAGCATAAGGAAAGCATACAAATTCTTCAACCTAAGACTCAAAAAAATAGTGGAAAGAATCAGTTTGACAGTTGATGAGACAGGTGGATGAAGGATAAAAGAAGAAGATAAGGATTATTTGGAATGGGTTTAGGAAGAAGAAGTAGCAAAAGAGAAAGATGAGGAAGAAGAGTCAAAAGAAGAAAAGAAAGAACAAAAATATATTTAGGTACCTCCAAAGACACCTAGCAGACAAGTACACAAGAACCATCCAGTAGATCAGATCATTGGAAATAAATATTTAGGAGTTGAAACTAGAATAAGAATTAGTTCACCAGAACAACAACACCTAGCACTATTATCGAAAGTTGGGTCTTCAGAAACAAATTGAATGAAGGTGGACAAGTTACCAGGAATAAATAAATATTGGTATGTAAAAGATATGCTCAAGTTGAAGGTATCAAATTTGAAGAGACATTTGCTCAGTTTCCAGGATGAAGGCAATCAGATTGATACTAGCTTATGAATACTCCAATAATATTAAAGTGTATCAAATGGACGTGAAATCAACCTTCTTGAAAGGGGAACTAGAGGAAGAAGTCCACATTGAGAAACCATAAGGATTTTAGTTGTCATAGAATGAAAATTATGTTTGTAGGCTAAAGAAGGCCTTATATGGTCTCAAACAGGCCCCCAAAGCATGGTATTCCAGAATGGACATATACTTACAACAACAAGGCTTCAGAAAATGAAATGAAGACAACAAAATCTACATCAAGGTAAATCAAGATAGTATTTTATTAATTGAAGTTTATGTTGACAATATTATCTTTGGTAGTGATGATGATAGGATGAGCCAAAAATTTGCAAAGGATATGCAAAACGAGTTTGAGATGTCATTACTTGGAGAATTATCTTTCTTCTTGGATCTTCATATATTTCAAAGAATCCAAGGAATTTGTATCTCTCAAACCAATTATATCAGAGGCATGTTGAAGAGTTTCGGTGGGGAAGATTGCAAACTGTTGGATGTATGGGTCGACCTGGGTTCTACCTTAGTTTTCCAACAAAACCCTTTTCACCATCGGCCCTTCTGGTACCACAAGGAAACACTATGAACAAAGTGCACATCACAGTATCACCTGAAATGGATTATGGGTGACTACAAGACATAGTTGTATGTAGCCAAGGAAGGGGTTGGGGATGTTCCTTTTACTTCTATTTATAGTTTAACATGCATTTTATTATACTATTCCTCAGATATATTATTTCATTCATTTATAACATTCATTTTTCATATTTATCTTAATGCATAATGTAAATAAACCTAGACAGATGAATTCATATAATCACTCATTCATCATAAAGATGCA
>JZKD02S1888895.1:431005-450815 GCA_000966675.3 Picea glauca
CAGACATATGTGTCCTCTAGTCCCCCATAAACCATCTCAAGTGAGACTACGTTGTGCACTCTATGTGCATTGTAGGGACGATGGTGATAAAGGTTCTGTTGGATAACTAAGGTAGAACCTGGGTCAACCCATAAGTCCAACAAATGGTTGTGTTTCCAGCTAGAACTCAGAAGGAGAGATGGGTAGGGGTTTGGTGAAGAAGATGGAGTGGTAGAAACGAATATTTAGGCCATGTAATCCTACGAATAAAGATATTGAAAGAAGTTGGAGTGGTAGAAGTTGGAGTTCACGCAGAAAGACGATAAGGGTTCCAGGTATACACTGCACCAATACCTGTAAAGGTATGTCTTTATTGATTTTCATGAAGCATATTTTTGTTTCTTTCCACAATAATTATAGGAATTTTTTTTAAGATTGAATGATACCCATTTGACTAATCGGATTAGACCAAATAGTGTGTAATGATGAAAACATTGCGCGGTTGGAAAGAGTTAATAATAAATTCACGCACACAATGGATTTTTAGTTATACAACATTACTGTGGGGTTTATCACTAAGTTTGAAGTAGATACAATGAAGTCATACATTGTTGCAGTGAAGGATTTATTGAAGGGACCCATAGGGAGGTATATTAGGTATATTTACACATTGATCAAGATCTTATTACATGATAAAGGTGTGATGACCATGGAATAAGACAACTAAATCACTATGCATGCATGGGGGAGTTCGGGGAAGCACTAAGAAGGATGTGAGAAATGGGGAAGGCTCTGGAGGATAGCCAGAAGAAGGAGGCAATGGACCTCATCATGATGGATGATGAACAAACCAGGGAAATCATAAGAAATGCAAGTGTGACATGCAACAAACAACCCTACTATTATAGGATGAATTATAAGAAGAGGGTTGTAGCGAAGTGAGATGGCTTGGACAATGATGAGGGAGAGGTAAAGGATCTCCATGCCATAGGGAATAATGAGGATATATTGCATGCCACATAAGAGAGGAAAAACAAAGGTCATGGGTCTGGTGCAGAAGAAGGCTCTCCATTCCAAATTTGAATTAGTGCAGAACCCACAACCCCATGTGAGACTAACACAATTGAAGAATAAAAAGCAGTTAATCAGCAAGTGATTAGTGGTAGAAGAATTTTTCTAGGACATGGGTCCAGTAGCAGAAGTGCAAGTAATAGTCAAGTATATACACTGCATGGAGGTGGTAGTTGAGAAAAATTATCCATGGCCAAACAAGATCCAACCATTAGGTTACCAGAGTTCCAAGGGGACAGGTCAGATAACCCAAAAAAAACATGTTCATCTGTGAGAAGATATGGGAAGAAAAGAAGATTACATATTAATAACAACGGTTGCATAGTTAGCAATCACTTTTTGAGACCACGCATTAGATTGGTACATGGGTCTCTCTACAAATAATACAATGTGAACACCTACAACTGTAGCATATGTGAAGAGGAAGTTAATACGTGAATTTCAAAAGCCAAGTTCAGAAGACCAATTTATGAATGAAATGATAGAGATCAAGCAAAAACTAGGAGAATCATTCTAGGAAGTGGACCAGAAATTCAAGAGGTTAAAAGGTAAGTTAAAGTACACTATTATTGATACGTATCATAGGAATTTGTTTGTTAATTATTTGCTGCCACACTCGAAGTATCCTTTGTGACAACAAAAATTCCAAAGTCAGGGTGAGGCCCTGTAGGAAGCCTTACAACTAGAGGAAAATGTTATAAACCTAAATTGCACCAGACATGCTTACCTGGAATCAGGCCATATCATTTTCCTTCTTTTCCAAGCCACTATTGAACAACTTCTTAAAAAACAACCTTTTTGAGGGCATACGTGGCCTGCTCCACTACTTCATGCATGTGTATGTTGTCTGACCCACTACAGCCCACGTATACCTAAAAAGCACGAAAAATGGAAAGTTGCAGATGGAACACATAGTTTTGGGTAAGTTAACTAAACCATTTGACCAGCCATAGCCGGTCACTTGACCAAATACCTAGCCCTTTCTAGCCTATAAAATAGAGGGTAGGGGTCCCATTTGAAAGAGAAAAATAAGAGTAAAGAAACTCTACCCGATTTTGCGTTCCCCTTGTCCCAACCTTTTGCAACCATTGTGTGAAGAGAAGCATATATGAAAGAAGTTGGATTATAGTTGAAGAGGATCCCAGGAATAGATTCGAGGAGTAGTGGCCGATCTCACTATTGTAAGGTATTCTTGTGAGATTAATAAAAGAAGTATTTCTCCCATCTCGCCATATGAGGTGTTTAATGTTTAATATTTATTATATTTTGATAGAATCTCTAACCCATTAGTTCATAGATCAAATTCATGCTTGTATTTCTTTTTTTTTCTATTTGTGAATGCAGGTCAACTTTGGGAGGAAACTTGCAGTCAAGGAGCAACTGAAAGTGAAAGGATCTACATCAAACGTGGAAGTCATGGTATAGTGAATTGATCCTTTTATATTTGTATTTACATATGAATAATGGGGTTTATTATTGGGATGATGGTAAGAAGTAGGAGAATTTTGTTCATTTATGCATGCATTACAAAACCCTTAATGCTAGTACATAGGGGGATTTCCCACCCACAACAGAAAACCAATACAATAATACAAATCTAGGTGTGGAAGAGCTGAAGCAAGATCTAAAGAAATTAACATTCTAGTTTAATCAGAATAAAGGAAAGGAAAAAAGAGAAGATGTTTGGTGTACAATGTGTAGGACATAAGGTCATCAAAACAATGAGTGTCCATTATTTTCACAGTATATTGGAGTAGGTATGCCAAACCCTTTGACTTTAGGAGGACCGTGGTGTGAGATTTACAAAACACATGAGAGGACCATGGTGTGAGATTTACAAAACACATGAGAGGACCATGGTGTGATATTTTCAAAACACATGAGCATGATCCCTATCATTTCCCCTTGATGGAAAAATACTATAAAGTTCCAAAAAGTACATTTTGCAACTTTTGTAAGTTAGTTGGACACGAAGACAAGGACTGTAGAACCTTGGAGATGATGAAAGAAAGTATTGGAGATACATACAGAGTGAAAGATGAATATCTAATAGGAAAATATGCACAAAAACCACAATATAACACTGCACAATAGCCACAGTACAATCTCACGTAGTAATTTGAAGCACAACCATAGTATAATGCGCAACAGTTTCAAGGGAACCAACAGTATAATCTTGTACAACAATGCACAACACCACAATAGTACAATAACCCATAGCTTCAGTATAATGAAGGACCTCAGTATAAAATACCGCGTGGAGATAATCAAGGAAACATAGGAGACTTCAGAGGAGGAGGCCTTAGAGGAAGAAGCTTTGGAGGAGGTCGAGGACTAGTTGTCTGTCATAAATTTCAGAAACCAGGGCACTATGCAAGAGACTTCCCACAACCACTTGTGACATGTATGTACTATCGTGAAGCAGACCATGAAATAGAGGATTGTCCAACACTATTGATAAAAATAAAGGACAAGAGGAACCACACTAATCATAACATGCAATGGATTGGGGTGGAAACCAGATAAGAATATGGGAAGAAGATTAATGTAGTGACTAGAGGTGGATCCAAGACAGGACAAGATGCAGCCAAGAAGGATCATGACTAGTACTAGTGGATTAGGAAGAACACAACGCCTGAATAGAAGTTTGATACACGCAAAGAGAAATAGATATTCAAAAGCTATACAAGATATATTGAAGGAAAACATTGCATCCACTTAAGGAACAAAGCCAGTAGATGAGCTATCAGTCTATGACATGCCCTTATTATTCGATCAAACCAATCAAGAGAAGTCTTCAGAACAAGTAGGTAACTTAAGAAACTTTTTGGGAGCTTGTGTCAAATTGTTGAGTGATAAAAATTCCTTACAACTACTACAGAATTTGTTATAAAAGTATAATCCCGGGGAAGAAGGGGTAAAAAGGGTAAATTAGGTCCGAAAGAAGAGAAGAACCAGTAGGGAATTTAGATTGAATTCTAACATAAGAGATTTCAATATGGTGGATATTATACTAGACTTAGGATGTGAAGTCAATGTTATACCAAAGAAAACTTGGGAATCCATGGGAAAACCACAATTACGTTATTCACCTATTCAATTGAATCTGAAAATCAACATAGAGTGGTGTTAATAGGAAGTTTGAAGGGGATTCCAGTTGATCTAGATGGTGTACGCACCATGGATAACTTTGAGGTCATTGACATAGTGGATAATACTTCACGATATCCAACATTGTTAGGTATGGATTGGGCCTTTCATAACCAAGATATTATCAATTTGAAGACAAGGAAGATGATATTTTGAGTCTGGAGAATATAGAGTTATTGCACCATTGTATCCCTCAAAAGGAGGCAGGTATGTGGAACCTAGAGATAATATTATTACAGAGGATGAGAACTAGTTATACAGAACTACCACGTGATAAGAATATTATATCAACCCAACTGCAGATGGCATGCTCAGTTGGAGGAGTATTAGTTATTATGTTTCATACTCTGACATGGGACTTGAGAACTGGAAGGAGTGGTTACATGAATTATCTATCAAGAGATGTGCCAGAATGACGCGCACACTGAGATGGGTTGGTGCAAAGTTAAGAGAACCTCCCACTTTTTATGGATTAAATGAATTAGAAGAATTTTTGATGAAATATGAGGTAGAAGTTATGGAAAATCAAAGATTTCCAAAATTAAATATTTCTTTAAAATCTACACATACAATATGGTGGGGTACACACAAGACAAAGATCAACAATTGGTTCCAATGAAAAATATTACTACGCATCATATTCGACGCAGAAGAGGAGAATAGACATGAGGAGAAATATGAGGGATTTGGAAAACCTCAAGAACATGTAGATAAATGCTTAGCTCAAGGGAGATTAGTACCACCAGAAGAATGGTCGTACCATTTTATTCAGACACTAGAAGGCATTCCGAAGAACTGGTACACATAACAAGAACAACACAAAGTGTAATTTCCCCAAGGTCGAGCCCTATTATAAATCTTGTTTATGAAATGAATTGTAAATATGTTTTATAGGCCAGTGAGCCGAGTTTATATAAGCTAGTGGGCTTATGTGATTGTTAGGCCAGAAAGCCTAAGTGTTGAAGACCAAGAGCTTGATTTTGTACCTGTATTTATGCGGAACTATAATAAAATATAAACACCACCGCGTGAAAACCGATCACGATGAATGAGTGATGGGGGACTAAGCTTCCATAGAGTGGGCAAGGGATTAGGGGCTAGAAGGTGGAAAAAGGGGATAAGTGTGGAGCCTAAGGGCTTAAGTCTTGGGAATAATATTTTAATATTATTCCAAAGAGACATGTGAAAATATATGTTTTTATCCTAAGTTCTTTTGGAATGATGTGTGACTTCCAAATGGGAGAAATGCATGCTGATGGAATGCATGCAGTTTCATGGGTGACAAGTGTCAACCCAAGCCCATGCAAATAAAATGGCTAAGACGAGCCATGATGGGGGTTCTCTCCCATTCGACCCTAGACTGCCTGAGTATGAACCATCCGACCTTTGTAGAGATACCCTCATGCATCCTATGAAGTGGGAGGAAGGCATGTGTTTGTTCTGAGATAGCTCGTACATCCTATTGTGAACTGGGAGTCTGAATCTACCCCTGCGAGGACAACACATCACGTATTCCTAAAAATTCTATGTTAATTTCAGGGATAACTTATGTTGATTTCTGGAAAGCCAATGCATCCTCTATCTGAGCAGATCGAACCTATGCATGGAGTCTCTGTCCAAAATCCATAACCATGAGACCATTCCGTCATTGCTAAGCCTGTTGGAAAGCCCGTGTCTATTTTCCCGGTTGGATGTTGTGGCCATGCAGTGCTGGACTACATGTGGCTTGTTGGACGATTTGTAAAACACTCTCTCTAGGTGAGAGAGGTGATTTAAGTTGTAAGAACAGGTTTCTTGGCCTGTGAGTGACTCTCTCCAGGTGAGAGAGTGTGCAGAGGAAGGAGAGAACTCCTGGAAGGAACCCTATAGCTACCACAGAGCTCGGAGACTTCCGGTCCGGTCTGTTGCTAAAACCCAAGGCAAGGGAGGTTAGTAGCCAAAGGACTGTCTAGGTGACATAGAAGGTGTATACTTCTGGGGTGGAACAGGCATGTGGGGAAGGAGAGTTTGTGGGCAGTGAGTATGAGTGGTTCCTGGGAGAGAATTCCTTCCTTGTGACTATGCGTTTCCCTGTAACCTCAGCCTAGCCTAGGATTCCTTGCCTTGGGGTGGAGCTTAGTCCCAACTCAGGGGTGACCCACTACTGAGCTTGATGAGCAGTGTGGTATAAGGCTAGGAGGTTCTTGGAAGGCCTGCACCTAGTTGGTGGAATTACCACAGTTTCAAGATAAGTATCAGCTTATGTTAAATGTTATGTTTTCCATGCCTATGATGCTTATATTTTATCATGTATTCTGTTGTGTAGATGAATTATTGTTAATGCCAGGGAATATTTGTGTTAGAATTAATTCTTATATTTACTCTAAGTTTAAATGTGTTTTGTTTTCTTAAATGCATGTCATATATATATAATTAAGCATGAGATTGTTATTCTCTAAAGTAGCGCCTGCCTGAAAGTGAAAGGGGGCATTACAGTATGGTATCAGAGCGTAACAGCCTCAAATGAAAGAGTGTTACAGTATGGTAGTAATTTTGGCCCGACCATAGGGTTGATGATCGGGAATGTTACAGTATGGTATCAAAGCGTTACAGTAACAAAAAGGGTGTTACACAAAGAAACTACAAACTAGGAAGAAATGCAACAGAACTTTGTAGTTATATTTCTTTTTGAACATGATAGTCTAGACATGGACACAACGATAAAAGTGGTAAGAGAAAGGATATTTGAAGAACCATAGTTTGAAATAATTCCATCATCTCAGAGATAGGCTAGCTAGACAATCAAACAATTTCTACATTGTTATCATGCAGCAGAAGTAGAAGAACCTGAAGAAGATAATCAATGCAATATCCATATCCCAAGAGTAGAAGGTGAAAGGGAAGTAGAAGGTCCCAAACTAGAATCATAAGATTATGATGCACAATTAAAGACTAAGAAGGTCAACATTGGAGCTGTAGACAACCCAAATATGGCTAGTATTGTAGATTATTGGGATCATCAGACAATAGAGAGGATCACAAAATTATTGTACGAATAAAGTGAATTATTCCCAACAACATTCTCATAGTTGAATGGGTTAGTAGGAGAGCTAGGAGTTATGAATATCCAATTGAATACAAAAGCAAGACCTATCATATAGAGTTCGTACATATTGAATCCAATATACAAAGAGAAGGTGAAGACATAAATTGGAAAGATGCTAGAAGATGGTGTTATAGAACCCATATAAGAGTCAGAATGGATCAGTCCCATGGTGGTGCAATAAAAGAAGCAAGGAGGGATCAATATTTGTGTACATTTGATAAAATCGAATGATTCTTTCCTACATTATCCTTTTCCTACCCCTTTTATAGACAAAGTTTTGGAGAATGTAGGGGGTCAAGAAGCATAATCTTTTACATATGGATTTTCATGTTATCATCAGATAAGGATTGTGCCAGAAGATAGACACAAGACAACTTTTTCTACAAAATGGGGCTCATTTCAATATACAATCATGCCATTTGGATTGAAGAATGCACCAACCATTTTTTCAAGAGTAGTAGTAGCAACTTCAAGGAGTTTATTCATAAATTTTTGGAGGTTTACTTGGATGATTAGAAAGTGTTCATTTTGTTGGAAGATCATGTTGAAGTACTAAGGACGATGTTGGATATATGAAGACACTGTCAGATCTCATTAAATATTAAGAAGTGTATTTTTAACGCACCTTTTGGAATTTTGTTAGGGCATGTGGTGTGTAAGCAAGGTCTACTGGTTGATCATGCCAAAATTGTTGTCATAGTTAACTTACCACCACCAAAGTCAGAGCACTAGTTGAAGAGTACATTGGGCCATACATGGTATTGCAAAAAATTATAACAGGATATGCAAAGGTCACTCTTCCAATGGAGAAGGTGTTGAAGAAGGATACTAAGTACCAGTGGAATGATGAATTCCAGAAGAGTCTGGATATTTTGAAGGAGAAGATGGTTACTGCACTGACTTTAGTATTTCCATATTGGACTAAAGAATTTCATGTGCATGTATATGCATATGCAATTGCATTAGGAGAAATATTAACCTAACCAGGAGAAGGTGATATAGATCACCCTATTTCATTTGCAAGAATAAAGTTATAATATTCATAATAGAACTACAACACTGAATAAAGAGAAGGATTAGCAATGGTGTATGCTTTGCAAAAATACAAACATTAATTTTTGGGACAATAATTTAAGATGCTTACAGATAATTCATCTTTGAGATACTTAGTTAATAAGCTAGTGTTTCGAGGGAGGATATGCAGATGACTATCATTATTTCAAGAATTTAAATTTGAAGTTGTAGTGAAGCCTGAAAGATTGAATGTATGATCGGATCACTTATTTAGTATAACAAATGGAGAAGAACCCATTAACTTGGAAGACAAATTTCAATACGCACAATTGTTTTCAATACAAATTGCAAATGAATATTTTGTTGACATCATTGAGTTTTTTAGTACAAGATTTGTAACAAGAGAATTTACTACTACACAGAAGAAAATTTTGGTGGTTAGAGCTACAGATTATCATTTGATTTCATTTAATTTATACAAACTTGGAGCAGATAGCATCTTGAGGAGATGCCTGATGGAGCATGAAAGACCCATTATTTTGGAAGAAGCGCATGAAGAACTTGTGGGAGGATACAATGCGGGAAAAGATACCACACAGAAGGTATTGCACGCAAGATTATGGTGGCCAAAAATTCATAAGGATTCAAAATAATAATGTCATAAGTGTGATGTTTTTCAAAGACTAGGGAAGCCATCCAAGAGGGATGAGATGCCATTGAGACCATAGGTTACTTTACACGTGTTTGATAAATGGGAAATAGATTTTGTATGTCCATTTAATCCACCAACAAGAATATCAGGAGCTAGATACATTATTACAACAACAAAATACTTAACCATATGGGAAGAGGTAGCACCAGTAAAGGATTTCAATGTAGAAACAACAACACACTTTTTATTTGAGAATGTAGTGACAAGATTTGGATGTCCAAGAATATTGATGAGTGATTAGAGAAATCACTTTATTAAAAATACAATTGAGCCAATGCTTGAAGAGTTTAAGATATACCACCAATAGAGTACTCCTTATTACCCTCAAGCAAATGGAACAGTGGAATCCTTCAACAAGATTTTGGATAATTCCTTGAAAAAGATGTGTAATGTAAACATAGATGATTGGGACTTGAAGATATCAACAATACTTTGGGCCTATAGAACTACGTACAATAAATTAACATGAAAAGAACCCTTTCAATTAGTATATGGATAAGAGACACTAGTTCCCTTAGATTATATGATACCAAGTTTGCACTTTGTAGAAATTACAGATATGACAGAAAATGACACAACATAGGAAAGATTGGCTCAACTGATGGAATTAGAAGAAGACAAAATCATGGAAGGTTTCCATAAAGAGGTACAAAAGGAAAAGGATAAAGCATGGCATGACAGACATATCAAGAAGAAGAATTTTAAGGAAGGATATATGGTTATCCTCTACAACATTAAATATTTACAACAACTAGGGAAGCTCAGAATACATTGGCCAATGCCATATTAGAAAAATTCTATCACAAATGGAGGTGATGTACAACTGCAAGAATTGAAATGAAAGGAAGTGGAAGGATTGGTGAATGGTAGTCAAATGAATCTGTATAGGGACAATTGACCTAATAACTCTCAATAGTTACAACGCAACAAGTAGACTTGTACATAGTGTAAATAGTAGGAGCTAAAAGAAGAAAAAGGAAGATAAAACCAAAAAATGAAGAAAAGGCCAAAAATAAGTAATTAGGAGGAAAAAGTAGTTCAAGAATGACATCGTACAATAATTAGTGCGACATAATTTGGAAGACTACGTGTAGGAAAATTAGACACTGCACAAATGACTGGAAAAAGTGAAAAATAAGATAGAACATGATTGACCATATTTATAAAAAGGGAAAAGCACACAAAAGTTAGACACTTAGAGAATTTTGGAAAACCAATCACTTGAGAACACGGGGAAAGGGTGATAGAGAAAGAGGAGAAGTTGGTTTATTGAGTGAAAGAATAGTTATATGGAACCCCTGAAGATTGGCACTACCAACCCATTTGTGCAAGTAACCTGACAGTCCAGTAGGAAGAGAGAACTAATGGAAGAACCAGAGCATTTTGTGGAGATAGAGAGCGTAACAACATCTGAGACTGAACTGATCAGTCCCACCATAGTAGAGTAATAAATATCAACTGTGGAACATGTGCAAGTGGGTCAAAGCATAGAAAATCCTGACGGTAGCATGAACCCTAGTTCTGAAAACCCCATAGAAAAGGACAAACAAAAACAACAATTCAGAGAAGAATTCAAAGGCTAGCAGGAAATGGAGGGAGAAGAGTGAGAAGAACATGAGAAAGAATCCACAAACGAAAACCTATCCATGGGTCAAAAGAGGAAATTAGCAAGCGCAATGGAAATTACATTACCCCATATTCCAGACGTTGAGGTCATAGTGGAACACATGCTAGGGAAGGTGCGCAATATCAAGTATGAATACCATGATATAACTGACACAAAGAAGTTTCCTGAATTCATGCGGGAGGTATACTTGGAGGATAGTGGGGAGTTAGGACCCTAGGGAATCTTATTTTAGAGCATGTGCAGTGGGTTACAGGTCTCTATAATTCGGGCGTGATGAATCTGTTGGACATACTGCATTTTGGGTGCAGTTAAAATGTGTGCCTTTGTGTAAAAAAACTATTGTCTAGGGTACATGGAGGTATCTTGTAGATGGAGAGGCCATTCCCCATAGACATGAATCTCATAGCTAAGATCACAGGGTTTCCTACCAGTGGGGCACAACCAAAAGATTGTTTGGATAATAAAATCATAGATAAAGAAATTGTAGAGGAAGTAAAGGAACAATTCAAGACAAACAAGGGAACCCGAGGACTAATCATCAAGGATATCAATAATCAAGAAACAAAATATTCTACAAAAATGATGGCCTGCAAATTGTTGAGAAAGTACAAAAAGGAATAATCCCTAGTAGGAGTGATATAAATAGCTTCATAGTGTGCAAAGGGTGTAGTATTTAGCTATGAGCCATAATTGTTGAATCAATTTCTGGTAGATTGTAAAGATGCATAGGATAATAGAACGAAATTCCATTACTACTGGTTGCTCATACTGATAGAACTAGTGGGATGGAAGGAGCCCAAGTTTTCGTCTTTTCTAGACAAGAAGGGGAAATTTTATGTAACATGCTACAAAATTTTGTGGCAGGAAAAGGACTTCAAGAACCATGATGATAACATCGTTGTAACACCCTATTTCCCCCAATATATAAATATAACTATATTGGCCAAGGAACTATGGAAAACCTAAAGGTGTGAATGTTTGATTTGATGGACCTTTGTACAAAAGGTTTATGAATGTAAATTATGTTATTTGAATAGAAAATGGTTACGTGTTGCATGACTGCTAAAAGAGGGGATGTGCTAAGATAAAATCATGAATGCTATGAAAGGTGGTGGAGGGGACCTGGAATGGTTGTGTTAACTTCCACTGAACTAGTACTATGTTGGAATTAATTTCTCGGATCAAAACAACCCTCTAACGCAAGAATGAATTACAGTCGGGCTAGTAGGTGGGAAGGCCTCCTCAAGAGTTAATGAGGGGATGGGGTAGACTGCCCATCTGTAAGGCTCCCATAGTTGACCACAGAATGGGAATTTGAGCCGCACTCAACCTTATTGAGGAAGGAAAGAAAGGAAGTGTGGTGGGAAGAGGAAGACCTGCGAAGAAAATGCAGAGAGGAGAGAAAAAACTCTCGAGTCAGAGAAAGGACTGAAAGAAGAACAATGAGTTTTGATCACAGAAAATAGAGATTGAGCCAGGAGAAGGAGAGTAACCTTCATCCTTATTTATTTCTGTATTGGGAGAAGGAGAGTAACCTTTGTCCCTAACTTTCATTGTGATAGAATTAAGATATTGAATCTCAAAGCATCATGGCTTAATCTCGGGGGTGGCCATTGATAAATCCATTAGGAGTGACTGAGCCTATGGTTGGGTGGAAACGAGCACCCCTTTCAGCACTCACATCACACCTTATGGTTATGATAAGTGTTTTTTATGCCTTGTGCTTTGAATTGGAAATAATGTATGCATGTTTAGATTTATATGTCTGTAAATGGTTTCTGTATTGAATGATTAAGTTAAGAGTATGTGTTCATTCCTTGAGAACTTTTACATCTGCTAGATTTTCCTTATGCTCTAGTTTAATTCCTCAAAAATACTTTCTCCAGCGAATTTCCCACACCGTCCTAGAGTCGAGTGAGTACTCCCCTGACTGTGGAGGTTGAACCCCACAATCACTATGAGGAAGGATTTTATTAAGATCAGGATAGGTAGTGCATGTATTCACCGAGTCTCTGCAAGGTGGGTAGAGAACATGACCATCTTAGGTTCTAGAGTTGAGTAATTGAACGTAAGGGGTGCACGGAATAATTCTTCCAAGAATTATGTTCAAGAGAAAGAGCACAAAACTCTTAAGCCTTTCAAAGCCAACAAAACTCAGGAGGAATAGTGAGATTCAAGTATTAAAAGGGAATATCCTTTCATTTGGAATATGAATAGATGAGATCCATTCGGGTTTGGTAATCATTGTGAATGGGACGGATCCTCCGAAAATCAAAGTAGTGATATGATCTTGACCATAGATCCAAGGATCTATAGGGACCCTTCTTGATCGTCGGATTGGTGAAATTAGATTTCACACATCGAGAGAATCGCACGTTAGCGTGATTAAACTTCCAAAACCCGAATTTGTGATGTGATTTGGATTGTGGGATCGAGGAAGGTTGTCGACCGTTGATCCGACGTGAGAATATTAACGCAAGGAATACGTGGGAATTCGAAATTCCTTAAGGACCAAGCTTAGAAGAGACAAGTGATTTTCAGAAGCATAGATGAGGTCCAAGAGGTGAACTTGTTTCAAGTTTGTAAGCTCAAGAGGGAAAGAGAAAGTCGAGACCCATACACCATGACTTGCATGAAGTAAATCAAAGGTCAAGACCTTCAAAATATCCGAAATCTTCCAAGTCAAGGAAGAAAGTGAAAGATCAGGAGGAGGAGCAACAATGACCATTGGAATCCACATCCAGACAATTTGAAGAGCATGCAGGAGGATATCATATATGGTCTGTTAGACCTGAGTGAGAGGACTAACAGTCGTTGGATCCCAAGGAAAGTGCACGAGGCTTAAAACCTTGAAAGTTCCTAGGAGAGCAGACTTTGAAAAGTCCCAAAGTTTTGAAATCATCGGAACCATCCATCATCGAGGTTGAGAGGTGGAAGAATATCCGATATTTCGAGGACTCAGACATTGAAATAATTGGGAAAAGGAGAGAGTTGAGATTTCAGGTTTCCAAAGCCCGAAAATCTAAAGCGACGAGATTCGTCGATGTGAAGGTGGACACGTGGTGCCAGATCTAGAAATCTGGAAGAAAAGAGAGGAGGAAAAGGTCCAGACCCAGAGAAGATATTGATCGTTGATCAAGAAGGGAGCTGAAAAACCATCAATCTGGTTGAGGAGGACATGTGGTAGACAATCTATCGTTTCGATGAAATCTCTCCGGAAGAAACGATAGCTTGAGAAATGAAACTCCCAAAGGCTGGATTCACGAAAGAAATCGTGGCCTCTAATCTGTAGGGATATGTGTTAGCAAATATTCCACTCTGGAAGATAGCTACTGAAGAGGAAGTGAGAGTTTGAGAGTTGAAACTCTCAAAGGCCGGAGATCCAGAACCAATCGTAACCATTTATTTGGAAGGGAACTACGTGCCGACAGATTGGGGAGGTATGGGAAGGCGCATGAAAGACAAGAAAGGATGATAGATAATAGTCATTGATCACAGATCATCGCTGAAAGAAAGAGATTGATAGTCAGGAAGAAATGTGGGGCCAGAACATGCTTAGGTCTTAATTTTCCCTGAGTGGGTCACAATTGAAACCATAGTATCACCAAAGGCATACATGGTGCTTTGTATTGAACTACAGGGATAAAAGAGGGTTGGTTTGAAACCACCCTTGAACCCTCCCACAATCACATACCTTCCAAGAGGTCATATCCCAGGGCCATATGAAGGAGGGGGTTAAGGAAAAAGTATCTGGCACCTAAAATTCAATATTTCGTCAGCACACAGACAACGGTCACGGGTACCCTTAGACCTGCACCAGGTAGTCAAAAGGTTTTCTGTTTAATTATAGAGAGAGACCATCAAGGTCTCCGATAGTCACTTGGATTTAGAGTCAGAGATCCTTGATCAGAAGGTTGGGTTGGTTTCCTGACTGTCCAAATTAGAACCCATAGAGAGAGAGGATTTATTCCTATAAGGGGGACAAAATTTTTATTTTATTTTTAGCACCATTGTGGGTATGTTACAAATTGGCATCATAGCATGGTTACAACTCTTGGCCTGCTTGGGCTCATGGAAGAGTCGCTTAAAAAATCTGTTTGGAGTACTTTTAAAAGAGTGGCAGTCTACCTTACCTCTTTCTTAAAAATTCTGGTTAAAAATTATATTAAAGAAAAGAATGAAACTTTCTACTATGTGTGTGCATTTAAGAAATTGAACCGTGTATTGTTCATGAACTAATATATTGTTAGCTAACAAAAAGTGTTTTTTTCAACACTCGAGCAGTTAGTAAATCAAGGGAAAACTTCAAGACGAAAGGATGGTGACGTGCCATGAAGTGGGGGATAGCTCCCACAATAGAGATGAAGAATCTGATGAAAGGAGGGTGGTGGAAACCCCTCTAGATCTAGTTGAAACTGTAAGGAGCCTTAGGGCCGAATTACATATTTTCAAGGCTAGCAATGAGATATTGATAAAGGAGAAAGAAAAACAAATAGAAATTAACGCAGTCTTGCTACAAAGCTTGTCCAACATACAGAGGCAACTATAGAATGAACCAACAACCAGTCATGTGGACCGACGACATAAGAAGAGAATTCAAAGTCCACTTAAGATCCAAAAACATGAATCCATAAGAGACCACATTGGGAGAAGTGCCTCGAAGAAGGCCCAACCTAGAGGCAGAGGACACTCATCGGTAGAGTCCTCTAGAAAGGAAGCTGGTGATTCCAAAGGATCTTCTAGTAAGAGAGCAAGCTCACATTCTCAAAGGAAAGGAAAGAAGCAGAAACATTCCAAAAATCATGATCCTGAAGAATTCAATAAAGCCAAACCACCCTCCTTCGATGGAGAGATTAGGAAGGGAGAAGAGGCTGAAGTTTGGCTGCTTGCTCTAAAGAAGTACTTCAGAGTCCATGACTACTCTGAAAACTTGAAGGCTTGAATAGACATCTTTAACCTGAATGGAAAGGCTTCCATTTGGTGGGAAGAACTTAGGATTGTGAAAGGAGTCCATGAGAAGGACTTGTCATGGAAACAATTTGAGAAATACTTTAGGAAGCAGTATCTGTCAGAGAAATACATGGATGGGAAGACTAAGGAATTCTATGAACTCAGGCTAGGGCAGCTCACCATAGATGAATTTGTTAATAAATTCCTTGAACTACTGAGGTATGCACCCTACATAAAAGATGAAAAAGTAAAAATGTAGCGGTTCATTAGTGGGTTACCTCAGACCTACTGGGACAGGATTGAGTTCGACGAACCAAAGACCTTAGAAGAAACTATCTGGAAGGCAAGGTATTGTTATGAACAGTTTGGGAGTAAGACAAGACCTCATGAGGAATGGAAGAAGATGAGTAGTTCAGGATTCCAAGAGAAGGGGTTTAAATCCTCAAGATTTAAGAAATATAGAAAATATTCTATAAGGATCCTTCCTACTAGAAGTGTATATCAAAAAAATTCCCCTATCAAAGTGGAAATAAACCTTTTAAGACAGTCCCAGAAATGATCGATAAACTAAATAAGGAACCCTTAAAATGTTGGCATTGTGGAGAAGAGCATCGATTAAGGAACTGCTCATACAAAAAATAGAACAATAAGAGAGTCTACAATATCCAAGAAGATACCACCATCAATAATGTGTCTAGGATCATGCCATGAATCTATGCAGCATTGGATAATAATCAAGCCAACCACCAATCTTCAGTAGTGGAGCTGGAAGGTATGATTGCCAACCATGTAGTTTCTATTTTAATTGACCCAGGTTCTAATTTGAGTTATGTGGCCCCTCTTACTATTGATAAGTGTAAACTTCAACCAATTAGACATGTTAAACCGTGGTTGGTGTGATTAGCCACTAGGACCAAAAGAAAGGTGGAAGAGGTCATACCGGCCTGTCAATTCATTATGGGTGGTTGCCCACCTGAGCGACCCTTAACATACTTCCCTTGGGATCTTATGACTTTTTGATTGGTATGGATTGGTTGGATTCTTATAAAACTAAATTTTAATGTTATAATAAAACTTTATAATGTGTAAACGAAGAAGGGCAGAAGACGACTCTCCAAGGGATTCAGAAGCCTATCTCAGTAAGACAAATATCAGCCCTTAAAATGAAAAACTATTGCAGAAAGGGGTGTTCCTTATATTCCATACAGGTACTAGAATATGTTGAGAATGACATACCAAACCTAGAGGACCACCCCATATTAAGATAATACAAGGACGTGTTCCTAGAAGAGGTACCAGGAGTGGTACCAACATCTAGAACACCATATAGAATGAGTACACTAGAGATAGTTGAGCTCAAGCTACAACTAAATGAGATGATGGACAAAGGCTACATCTAACCTAGTGTATCTCTATGGGGAGCGCCCATCTTTTTTGTGAAAAAGAAAGATGGAACCCTCTGATTGTCCATAGATTACAGAAAAAAGATAAGACAACCATAAAGAACAAGTACCCCTTACCAAGAATCGATGACTTGTTTGACCAATTGGGAGGTGCTTCCATTTTCATGAAGATCGACTTAAGGTTTGGATACCACCAAGTCCGGATTAAGGATGAAGACATCCACAAAACAACCTTCGAGACAAGGTATGGTCACTATGAATTTGTGGTGGTGCCATTTGGGTTAACTGATGCCCCTGCCACTTTTATGTGCTTGATGAGTAATGTAGTCAAAAAAATCCTAGACAAATTTGTATTGGTTTTCATTGATGATATCCTAATCTAATACAAGAACAGGGAGGAGCACGAAGAACATCTTAAACTCGTACTTCAAGTACTAAGAGAGCATCATCTCTATGCTAAGTTTAGAAAGTGCAATTTCTTTCAAAAGCAAGTCCATTACTTAAGCCATGTCATATCTAAGGAAGGGGTGGCAGTAGACCCGGACAAGACCATATATATTATGGAATGGCCTACCCTGAAGGATGTATCCACTATTAGGTCCTTCATGGGATTAGCAAGATACTATAGAAGGTTCATATAAGGGTTTTCCAAGATTGGATGTCCAATCATCGACCTTCAGAAAAAGGGGATTAAATTCATTTGAAAATCAAAATGTGAAGAATGATTTCAAGAAATGAAATACCTCCTGACCCATCCACCCATGCTAAATATTGCAGACCTGGATAATGATTTCCTCATGTGTACAGATGTCTGCAAGGAAGGACTTAGAGGAGTCCTTATGCAAGAGGGATGTGTAATTTGCTACGTGTCCAAGAAATTAAATGAGCATGAGAACAATTATGTGACCCATGACCTAGAGTTGGATTCCATAATACATGATTTAAAAATTTGGAGGCACTACCTCCTAGGTAGGAGATTTTTTCTTATGACAGACCATTATGGAATGAGACACATGTTTGATCAACCAAAACTCAATGCCAGGCAAGCTAGGTGGATGTCTCTCCTTAGTGAGTTTGATTTTGAAATCAAACACATCAAAGGAAAGGAAAATAGGGTGGTCTATGCCCTTAGTAAAAGTATAAAAACGATTCATCTGGCAAAGGTAAGCACCTGTGAAATGGATGTCAGGGAAAGAGTCAGGAATTCACAAGAAACAAATGCATTCTTCAAGACCATGAACTCATACCTAAGGCAAGAGCCTATAGGCATAAAATATCAAGGCTACCCTATGCTCGAAGAAGGCCTGTTGACTTACAGAAACAAATTGTATGTTCTAAAATGTGACGACTTGAAGAGGTTCATAATGGATGAACTACATAAGAGACCATATACCAGTCACCTAGGATATTAGAAAATGATCACGACCACCTGGAAACAATTCTATTGGCCTGGATTGAAGAAAGACATAGCTAACTATTTAGCTAAGTGCCTAGAATGCCAACAAGTTAAGGTAGAACACTGACATCCAACAATATTGTTACAACCCCTACCGATCCCAGAATGGAAACGGGAAACCATCGCATGGACTTCATCACTGTATTACCAAAGTCGACCAAGAAAAATGATGCCATCATGGTTGTGGTGGACAAACTAATTAAGTCTGCTCATTTACTTCTTCTCAAATCAACTTGCAAGGCCATAGATATTGCCAACATCTTTATGAAGGAGATATTTAGACTGCATGGCATGCCCAAGGAAATTGTATCTCACTGAGATACCAAATTCACTTCAAGCTTTTGGAAATCCCTAATGGTTGGTTTTGAGACAATATTGTTTTTCAGCACGACTTATCACCCCCAAAATGATGGACAGACAAAAAAAGTGAACCAAATAGTATAAGGCATGCTAAGGATGCATGTAATGCATCAACCTAAGAAGTGGGAAGACTACACACCATTGGAATAGTTTTCCTCCAACAACGGTTATCAGGAATCCTTGAATATGACCTGTTTTAAAGCTCTCTATGGTAGACAGTGCAAGATTCCAATCAACTAGAGTAACCCAATGGACATAATTACAATTGGACCTGGAAATAAATGGAACAACAAGTGGTTCAGATAAGACAAAATATGAATATTTCTCAGGATAGACAGAAAAGTTACACCGACAGAAAGAGAACTCCCAGAGAGTTCAAGACCAGAGACCATTTCTATCTCATAGTTAGACCTAGGAAGAGTTCCCTTAGAATCAGAGCTTGTGCCAAATTGGCACCTCAGTATTTTGAACCTTTGAAGTCTTAGATAGAGTGGGACTTTTAGCCTATAGGATAGCACTTCCCCCCACTGTAAAGGCACATAATGTTCTTCATGTTTCATTATTGAAAAAATATGTAGATGATGCTAATCATATAATTGATTGGTCTGTGATCCAGGTGGAGCCGGAGGGATAATTCTTGCTAGAACCCCAATGTATATTAGACAGGAAGGAAATCTCACAGAGGAACCAAACCATTGCACAGTTCAAGGTGTAGTGGAAACAATTTGGCCCAGATGAGGCTACATGAGAAATGGAAGATGCCATGAGACATGCATATCTGATTTTATTTACTCCTGTACATACATGTCATGTTGATAGATATAACATCGAGGACAATGTTCCTTTAAGGGGGAGGGAGTTGTAACACCCGGTTTCCCCCAGTCTATATGATCCGGATTTATGTAGGAACACAATGAAATGCAGAAATACACATAAACGCAGAGATGCAGCGGAAATAAGACTTCATTTCATTAATAACAAATGACTGAAATATGCTTACAAA
>JZKD02S1888895.1:455352-488768 GCA_000966675.3 Picea glauca
AACCTTCATTTAGGCCCTCAAAATGGCCCCGGAAGTTAAAACCTGCTAAAAATAGTAAATTGCCAAAATTGCCAGAAAATTGTTTTGAGCCAATCAGAAAAGGTGGGTGGCCACCAATATCCACCTGGATCACTATAAATATAACTATATTGTCCAAGGAACTATGGAAAACCTAAAGTTGTGAATGTTTGATTTGATGGACCTTTGTGCAAAAGGTCAATGAATGTAAATTATGTTATTTTAATAGAAAATGGTTACATTTTGCATGACTGTTGAAAGAGGGGATGTGCTAAGAGAAAACCATGAATGCTATGAAAGGTGGTGGAGGGGACCTAGAATGGTTTTGTTTACCTCCACCGAACTAGTACCATGCTGGAATTAATTGCTTAGATCAAAATGAACCTCTAACCCAAGAATGAATTGTAGTTGGGCTGGTAGGTGGGAAGGCCTCCTCAATATTTAATGAGGGGATGGGGAAGACCACCTATCTGTAAGACTCCTAGACCCGATCATGGACTAGGAATTCGAGCCACACAAAACCTTGTTGAGGAAGGAAAGAAAGGAAGTGTGGTGAGCAGAGGAAGACCTGTGAAGAAAATGTAGAGATGAGAGAGAAAATCTCAGGTCAGAGAATGGATTGAAAGAGGAATAGTGAGTTCTGATCACAGAAAAGATAGATTGAGCCAGGAGAAGGAGAGTAACCTTCATCCTTATCTATTTCTATATTGGGAGAAGGATAATAACCTTCGTCCCTAACTTTCATTGAGTTGAAAGTAAGAGATTGAATCTCAAAGAATCGTGGATTAAGATCGGGGGTTGCCAGTGATAAACCTATTGGGATTGACTGAGCCTATGGTTGGTTGTAAATGAGCATCCATTTCAGTAGTCGCATCACGCCTTATGGTTATGATAAGTTTTTTTATCCCTTGTGATTTGAATTGGAAATAATGGATGCATGCTTGTATTTATATGCTTGTAAATGGTTTTTGTATTGAATGATTAAGTTAAGAGTATGTGTTCATTCCTTGAGAACTTTTACATCTGCTTGATTTTCCTTATTCTCTAGTTTAATTCATCGAAAACACTTTCCCCAGGGATTTTCCCTCACCATCCTAGAGTCGAGTGAGTACTCCCCTGACTGCAGAGGTTGAACCCCACAATAACTATGAGGAAAGAATATATTAATCTTAGGAGAGGTAGTGCCTATATGCATCGAGTATCTGCAAGGTGGGTAGAGACCGAGACCATCTTAGGTTCTAGAGTTCAGTAATTGAACAAAAGGGGTGCGTGGAAGAATTCTTCCAAGCATTACGTTCAAGAGAAAGAGTGCAAAAATATTAAGACTTTCAAAGCCAACAAAACTCAGGAAGAATAGTGAGATTCAAGTATCAAAAGGGAATATCCTTTCATTTGGAATATGAACAGATGAGTTCCATTTGGGAGGATCCAAGGTCTATCGTGACCGTTATATTTGAAGAAGGGGCATAGGCATTAACGCCTCGACTCCCTTAGTCTTTGCAAGTTCAAAAAATGTTGGTAATCATCGTGAAGGGGACAGATCCTCTGAAACTCAAAGTAGTGATGTGACCTGGAACATAGAGCCAAGGATCTATTGGGACCCTCCTTGACTGTCTGATTGGCAAAATCAGAGTTAGCACATCAGGAGAATCATACGTTGCCAAGATTAAACTTTCGAAACCCGAAGTTGCGATCCGATCTAGACCTTGGGATCGAGGAATTCTATGGACCGTCGATCCTACATGAGAAGATTAATGCAAGGAGTACATGGGGATTCTAAATTTCCTAAGGACCAAGCTCAGAAGAGATAAGCGCTTTTCAAAAGCACAGATGAGGTCCAATAGGAAAACTTGTTTCAAGTTTGTAATCTCATGGGGGAAATCGGAAGTCGAGACCCATACACCAGGGCTCACATGAAGTAAATAGAAGTTCAATACCCTTGAAATATCTGAAATCTTCCAAGTCAATGAAGAAAGCGAAATATTAGGAGGAGGAGCAATAGTGATCGTTGGATCGAGCACTTTGAAATATATGGACCGTTGGAATCCATGTCTAGAAAATTAGAAGAGTGCACAAAAGGAGATCATATCTTGGTCATCAGACCTAAGCGTGAGGACCAATAGTCATTGGATCCCAAGGAAAGTGCACGAGGCCTAAAACCTTGAAAGTGCCAATGAGAGTGGACTTTGCGAAGTTCCGAAGTTATGAAATCATCAGAACTGTCCATCGTCGAGGTTGTCAGGTGGAAAAAGATCTGAGAGTTCAAGGAATCAAACATCGAAAGAATTGGGAAAAAGAGAGAGTTGAGATTTGATATTTCTGAAGCCCTAAAATTTGAAGAAACGAGAGTCGTCGATGTGAAGGTGGACACGCAACGCTATATCTATAACTCTAGAAGAAAATAGAGGAGGAAAAGGTCCAGACACGAAGAAGATCTTGATCGCTGATTGAGGAGGAAGATGAAAGATCATCGATCTGGTTGAGGAGGATGCGTGGTAGACAATCTTTCATTTCGGTGAAATCTCTCCGGAAGAAATGATAGATTGAGAACTGAAACTCCCAAAGGTTGGAATCATGGAGGAAATCATAGCCACACATATGTATGGACAAGTGTCATAAGATCTTCCACTCCAGATGATAGCTACTGAGGAGGAAGAGAGAGTTTGAGAGTTGAAACTCCTAAGAGCCAGAGAGTCGGAACCAATCGTAATCGTTGATTTGGAAGGGAACTACGTGCCGACAAATCAGGGAGGTCTGGGAAGGCGTGTGAAATACATGAAAGGAGTATAGATATCAGTTGTTGATCACGAATCATCACCGAAATAAAGAGATTTATGGTCGGGAAGAAATGCAGGGCCATAACATGCTCGGGTCTTAGTTTTCCCTGAGCGGGCCGCAATTGAAAGCATGATATCTCCAAAGGCATACGTGGCGATTTGTAGTGAATTACAGTGAAAATAGAGGGTTGGTTTGAAATCACCCATGGATGTGCCCGCAATCCCATACCTTCCAAGAGGTCATATCCCAGGGCCAAATTAAGGAGGGGGTTAACTAAAAAGTAGCTGACGCCCGAAATTCAATATTTCGTCAGCACATAGACAGAAGTCGAAGGTACCCTTAGACCTACACCATGTAGTCAAAAGGTTTTGTGTTTAATTACAAAACGATACCATCAAGGTCTCAAAGATTCATTTGTATTTAGAGTCGAAGATCCTTGACTAGAAGGCTGGGCTGGTTTCCCGACTATCCAAATTAGAACCCATAGAGAGAGAGGATTTATTTCTGTAAGGAGGACGGATTTTTTATTTTATTTTTAGCACCGTCGTGGGTATGTTACAATATTGGTATTCACCATCTTCTTAGATGACATGAAACAAAATATATCCAATGTCTATAGGACCCCACTTGAAGTGGTGCACGAGAATGAAGGGATTCCAAATTTCAAAGCTTCAATACATCATTTGTGGAACCATGCCACAAGGGACCCAAAGAAGAAGTGGTTGGAAATGAGCTATTGTACAACGTGCAAATAAGTATACTAGATCATTCAAGATTGGCCTCTGCAGTGGAAGGTTCCATCACCATAAAATAAAGGAACAAAGCCCAAGGAGACAACATAAGTAATAACATCCAAGAAAACAAGAATTCCCTCAGATAATACAAGGAAGGATGCAGATCACGGACAAGCTTCAGGAAGCATCACAACCAACAAAAATCCATTAAAGAAAGAGACAGTGTCAAAAACATAATTAAAATGGGATGACGAGAAGGGGCACATAACTCAACCCAAAAAAATAAGAGAAATGGAGTACAAAAGGAAACAATAAGGAAAAATATGAATTATCATAAAAATACTCCAACTATCACTATTACAGAAGATGATGTTGAGTTGGTAGCAGACGAAGTCCAAGATAGAGGAAAGGATATAGTATGTGCAACATAGACGTAAAGGGAGGATATCATGGAAACATTAGTAGAAGTACACAACATCTTACAAAGACTACAAATAAATACAGTGCATTATCCAACACAATAGACAAAAAAACAAACAGGAAACATCAATGCAAAAAGAACAAGAAGAAACTATGGAGACAGTAGTAGAAAGTAGTGAAAGATTCAAAGTCACACTAGAAATGTTGGTTATGGATGAACATACAATAGAGATACCAATAAAGGAGGTGGAGCCTATGGAGTTTGTCCTAGAGAAAATATGCACAAAGGCTCTATATGGACTACAAGCGAGTGTAATGCAGGAAGTACAGTTCAGAGCTAGAGCGGATTCCACCAACCTAGAGATTGACCATGAAGTGAAGGAGATTATGCAAGTGACATGTGAACACATTATGATGGAAAAGGAGGAAGAGAGGAATCATAGAAAATTTAGATAAGAATCTCATAGAAGTATACAAGAGTATACCCGACTGCGTACAAGAAAATGAAGTTACAACATAAGAGAAGATACAACAAATTGTATAGACCATGGAGAGATACAAGCAATAAATAATGAAGTTAATAGAGAATTTAATTCTAAGCACACCTCCAGAAGTGTGAGAGAAGAGAGATAAAGAGGCTACTACACACGTAGAGAGTGTATCACATGAGGTTAAATAAGTAGCATAATTGTATAATAGGACTGCACATATTTGGACAAACCTAGAAGAGGATGAAAAGATTCAACATCTAGAATAGAGGGAGGAAAAAATGAACATGGTGATTCAAGACTTGAAGAAGAGGAAGAAAACCATGGATATATCCCTTAGAATGAAGGTTACGTAGGAATTGAAGAACTTGCTGGAAGAAGTAAAGACTGTGCAGGAGTAGAAACAAGGCAAGCTCAGTTGGAGTCATTTCAACAACAACAAGAAGGGATGATAGATGAGCTCCAAACAAAAAAAGGAAGATGGGATTAGGCACTCATAGAAATAAGAGAACTGCTAGGAGAGAACATAAAAATGTAGGGTTTGGAGACATTATCATGGAAGAGTGTAAAGGCCAAAGAGAAAGAAACAACATTAGGAAAGAGGTTTCATGCCCTGGAAGTAGCGCTACAGAAAATGCACTAAGAATAAGTGGCTCGAGACGAGCCACATGTTAGTGTTGGAGGCATGTTGGAGCATGCATGTTTGGATAACAACGCAACAAGCGAGGAAGAATAGCATGCCACATTTTGAGGAAAATCAACGCGCGCGACAGGATTTGCGTAAAACTAATGCAAATATGGACAAACCTATCCTAGTTAGGGTTAGGGTTTTGGGATGTGTTGTAAGGGTTTCTAACCAATTTTTTTAATATAAATAAGGGGTATGAGGTATATTATAGGAGGATAATAGGAGATGATAAGCATCAAATATCTAGAGTGTGTGTGACAAGTATTTTGTGGAGAAACTTTTGGAGGTTATGAGTACTCGTAGTTTTGAGAGTTGTGGAGCTCAAATGAAGTCAAAGTAGATGAGGTTCAAGTCACAAGCTATGGAACTTGGTGTGATCCTGGTCCTCCTCACTACTCTTTACTATGATATAATGAATGAAATACCCTTTTTGATGAATAAGAATAAAGAAGCAGAATATCTTTGTCAACGTATCCCTAGGGGGGGTGAACCACGATAAATCCATGTGTGTAATGTGTTTTATTATGTTATTAATTCTACAGTTATCATAGAATGGTTAGATAGATGAATGGATGATCTATTTACAATGTGCACTAGATTAAATATGCAAATGAATGAATGAATGGATCTGATGAATAATGGAATAGAATGCATGGCTAAGTACCCCCCCAATCCCTTCCATGACTTCATACATCTACTTCCTACAGTCTTCCATAAACCATCTCAGGTGATACTGCGTTGTGCACTATGTGCACAAGGTAGACTTTTGGTTTACCATAAGGGTCGATGGTGATAAGTGTTTTGTTGGAGAACTAAGGTAGAACATGGGTCAACCCATAATTCCAACAGGAAATTCTTCTGGTGGTACTAATATCCATTGTTCCATACACCTATCTATGTGTTCCCTAGGTTGTCCAATTCAATCATACTTTTCCAAAAATTTGTTCTTCTACTCTGCACCAAATCGAATGCACGGTAACCTCTTGTAATGAAACTAGTTCTTGATATTCTCCTTATGTGCACCCCACCAATGGGTAGGTGTTGCTTCCAATTCCATGTCTATAACTAATAACCTTTTATTTTCCAAAATTTCTAATTCAAACTTTGTTAAAGATTCTTATAGATTACTCTGACCATAAAAAGTGGGAGGTTCTCTTACCTTAGATACAATCCATCTGAGCGCACACATCATTTTGGCACATCTTCTAGTAGATAAATCATGTAATTGTTGTTGTCGGTTTTCCAGTCCCGTGTTAGAGTCTGAAGCAAAAGAACTAATAATCCTCCAACTCAACATTCCATCTGTAGTTGAGTTGATGTAATATTATTTGTGTGCAGTGGTTCTGTAAAGATGGTTTATGTATTCTATAAGGATATGGTATGTTGCAGGTTCCACATACCTTCCTCCTTCTGAGGGATCCAATAACTTTATATTCTCTAGATTCAAATATCATCTTCCTTGTCTTCAAATTGATGATTTCATGGTTATCAAAATCCCAATCTAATCCTAACAGTGTTGGATAGGGTGTAGTATTATCTACTATGTCAATGACTTCAAAGTCTACCATGGTGTGTATATCATCTAGATCGACTGGTATACACTTCAATATTCCAAGTGGCATCAGTTTGTGTTGATTTTATAACTTCAATTGAATAGGTGAATATCCATATTGAGGTTCTCCCATAGCTTCCCATGTCTTCTTTGGAAGAAAATTGACTTCAAACCCTAATTCTAGTATGATATCCCCCATATTGAAATATCAAATATTTACATTCAACCTGAATTTTGTACTTGTTGTTCTCTTCCTCCAAACCTAGTTGACTAAATCTACCCCTTCTTCCCCAGCATTCCACTTTTCTAACATATTATGTAGTACTTCTAGAGATGATTTATCATCCAACAATTTGACACAAGACCCTAAAAAGTTCCTTAAGTTACTTACTTTCTTTGAAGGTTTCTCTTTGTTGGTCTGATCAAGCAAGGGAGGCATGTCATACAATGGTACATAATCTGTTGGTTCTTTTTACTGAAGTGGACACAATATTTTGCTTCAAAATATCCTTTCTATCCTCCTTGAATATCTTTTTTTCTTTGTGCACATCAAACTTATGCTCAGGTTATGCATTATTCCTTACCCACTAGTGTATATCCTAGTTCTGTTTTGTTGTATCATCTCTTTTCTTAGATCCAAATTGAGTGACTATATTAATATTATTTTCATCTTCTTCCTTGTTTTCCACAGAAATCCATTGCACATTCTGATTATTTTGATTCCTCTTTTCTTGTATCTTTATCAATAGTGTCAGACGGTCTTTTGTTTCATGGTTTGTCATGCGACAATACATACAGGTCGCAGGTGGTAATGGACAATATCTTACATAATGTCTAGGCTTCTAATAGTTATGACAAACTACTGGTCCTTGACCTACTCCAAATCCTCTTCCTCCAAGACCACCTCATTTATAGCCTCCAATGCTACCTTGATTATCTAAACGTGGTGTATTATACTGAGGTCCCTTATTATACCACGGCTACGTATTTATATTGTGGCTACGCATTATACTAAGGTTGTCCTTGAAACTACTGTGTGGTATTGTATTGTGGTTGTGTTGCAAAATTTTGCACATTATTACACTGTGACTGCTACATAGGTTGTCCTATTATGTGCTCAACCTATACCCTATAGGTATATGAGATCCTCTCTTTCATCATCTCCATAGTTCTACAATCCTTGTCTTGATGTCCAAATGACTTGCAAAAATTACAAAATCTACTCTTTAGAACTATCTGGTACTTCTGGATCATGGGAATTTGATAAGGATCATGTCCATGTACTCTACATATCTCACACCATGGTCCCCCTAAAGATAAGGGGTTTGGCATCCCCATTCCTATATGCTACGCAAAAAATGAACACTCATTCTTGTGATGACCTTCTATCCTACACATTGTATGCCAAACATCTTCTCTCTTTTCCTTAACTTTATTCCGATTCAATTTAAATGTTAAGTTCTTAAAATTTTGTCTCAACTCTTCCACTATTGGATATGTATGCTTATACTGATTTTTCTCTAATTCGAAAGATACTTGCAAAGCCTCATCCTGGTTCTAAAATTTTCGCTGCCTCAAAGGATACTTCAAGTGTTGCAAAAAATAATTAACAAAGAAATGTATATGATACATATCAGTAATAGGGAACTTGAACTTAACTTTGAGCCTTTTAAACTTCTGATCATCCTTGTTGGCACAAGGGTAGACCCAGGGTTAAACTCTTCAACGTCGCACCAACAAAACCCTAACTACTGGCCCTTTAGGAAACACCTACAAAGAAAATGAAGTCTCACCCAAGGTAGAGGCATGGGTGGTTGCAGGACTCAAGTGTATACAACCTGGCTGGGACACATATCATGATTAAAACACTAACATAGCACTTAACAGTTAAAATTCATTAGTATTTAACCCTTATTCACATCGCAGGTTGAAACCCTAGTTACAGAGAAGCATAGTGTTCAACAAGATCTAATACATCCAAGAACTTAGCATATAGACATAGATCAGATCTAGTATTCATTCACATTACTAAGCACCAAGATACTATATCAAATGCATCTAACATATATCACTGCACTAAGCATAAATCACATCAATAACATAACAACTATAATGCACAAAGAAACCACAACATAGGATATACGTGGTTCACCCCAATGTGGGGCTACATCCACCAAATCTTCTCTTATTTATTGTCTTCTTTCAATCTTCTACAATCACATATCCACAAGAAACCACTCTGCATAGGACAGGAGATCTGAGTGCACCTTGCCAGAACCTCCTTCCCCAAACTAGGTTACAACACAAAGCCTCTTTACAGTCACTTTCACTTAGCTCTGCAAGTTCTCATGCACACAGTATGCACAAAGCTAACTCAACCACATAGATCCAACTAATCAATTGCACTCAACACAATATAGAACTTAGCACCACTTCTCTCTTAGACCTAGTGTTATTTTTCTTACATCATCTAGCTTTCTATTTATACATTACAAAAGGGGCCAAGGCATGGGTAAACCCATGGGCTGAAATCCCATACCCATTACATAAACCCTAAACCTAAAAATTCCCTAAGAAGGGTCCCACGATCTCTGCTTCACCTTGCGCTCTGCCTTCGACCATCCTATCGAAGTCCCAAAACTGGTCAAATTTTACCAAGGTTCTCCAAAACTTGGTCAAGGGCCAATAGGCCCCCAACACTCACTTGTGACTTGTCCCAAGTCACTCTGATCTAGGTAACTCTGCCTCAAATGCCTTGAGCTTGGCTCAAGCTTCCTTGAACTTTTTCTTCACTAGAGCTTCCTGCTCGGTGAAATCTTGAATAACCTTCTCTATCATAGGTCCTTCCAAGAGTTATTCCACTATGGTGACCACTTGTTCCAGTTCTACACCTCATCCTTCAATCTCCTCAAACATTATGCAAGTTGCATCCTGCACTGCCTAGAGTTGTTGAGTCACTTCCATGACCTTACTCTGTATTGCATGGACTTGTTGTTGGACTGTGTGTTGTTCCTGGGATCATTTCATCCTCTCGACTGTTGGTAGTGGATTCAACTGTGCTTGCACCATTGCTTTTTGTTGCTTGGACTCCTGAAGCTGTGACTCCAGTGTCCTTAGTTTAGGGTCCAATTCTATACACTTAGACTATTGAGATGTTTACATTCTAACGCCAATGCCTTGATTCTCTGGATTGCACTCTGAATAGTTTCTTCTCCCTTGTCTTACACTTCCTGTGGAGTTCTTGGCACTACTTGTAACTCTAGTTTTTCTACCCTATGTTGGAGATGTTGAATGGCTTCAGCAAGCCTTCCTACTTGGATTTCCACTAGGTCTTCTTCCATCTGTTCCAAGCCATCATAGAGTGAAGTGATCTAGTGACTACTTCTTTAACCCCAATCTGCTCTGCGAGCAACTGTTCCTTCTCCTTCTAGATCTGCACTCTATCCTCTGCAAACTTGGCTTGGATGTCATCTTTTTCCTGTTGCACAACCCGACATTTCTCTATGGCTTCCACTTTTGCTTTCTTTAAGGCATCTGTGGCCTATTATTTTTCTTCCTGAACACGACAAAGGCGAGCTTCGGTCACATCTACTATTTGGCATAGTTGGGCAGGCTCATTTCCCAACTCTGTTCCTTATGATGACAGGTACGTAGTAGATACTATGTGGTTGGATTAGAGGGCTTGTTGTACCCCTTTTAGCTCTCCTTCAATTTTTTCATACATGGTCTCTTGTTTGGCTTCAATGCACTGTAATATATCTTCTGAGTTATCTAAGATAGCGACAATGATGAAATCTATGTCATCCATCGTGAGCACAGTTTGCATCTATGGTTTAGTATCTTTGGACTTCTTCCACGATGTAGGTTTCGTGGGGGAAGCCTTTCCTTTCTTGGGGGTCTCAGCTTCATCAATAGGATCCCTAGGTGGTGTTACTTTTCCCTGTTTCTTCTTGTCTTCTTCTCCTTTTTCCTTTTCTATGTTTACTTCATCATCACCTCCCCCTCTAGGTGAGTCTGAATAAGTCTCTTCTGATGTGATTTTCGGCTCTTGTACCTCTTCATTTTTCCTCCTTCTACTACTATTGGGTGCATCATACTCTTCGTGAGTAACCACATGACTTCCGATGAGGTCAGGGTCGGATAGTTTTTCCTGGTGGACTAGTATAAGGAACTTTGCAGGCCATTCCTTAGTGATTTCTTCCATGATGTCCTCCTATGCGAGTTTATAGTAACTCTACAGCTCTTATTTTTGTTCATCTCCACGCACATTTATATAAATAAAATGTCTATCTACACAGAACTTCAAAAATGGTCTGAATCTATGTAGGGTGTTCAATTTCATCTAAGGGAAAGACTCAATAGCCCTCTTCAACTGTAAGTAGTAGGTGTGGAACACCGCATTTGACTGCCATTGTTTTTCCATGTCGCTCGAATACTAGAGAGTGGTGAACTTCACAGCTAAGGGCTCTGATGGATCAATATCATAGAAGGTCGCACCTTCCAGCATTTCCCAAGCAATGAGAGTGATGAGGATTAGCAACCAACTAAAGTGGAACTTGTAGCTCTAATCCCGAGCTTTGCAACAGTCTTTCTCTAACTAGTTGACCAAGTAGCACGCTCAATTCATTTGTAGCCTTTCCACACATTTTCCCGCGAGGTCAACAACGAACCCTATGACCTTTGTGGGTTTTTTTTTCCTTACTATCTTACCAATGATCAACTGGAAGGCTAGGCACATTTCACCATTATGAATGGAAGCTACCTTGCAGCCTCGCTTCACCTTTTCCACATCGCAATAGGTATCTTTAATTTTCTGTTCCAGGGCACAATATGCAACCTTCCTTGGATAAAATTCTTGTGGGTCTGGTCCTTGCAAGATTAATATGGTGATATGATGGATCAGCGTTGGATATATGGTGATGTGTTTGTCCAACCATAGATAACAACCATGGAAACAAGACAACAGGATTTTAACGCACGTGTTAACCTCCTGATGTCTTCCAAAGTGTGGTATCTTCATCACGTTCAATATAGTGGACCTTGTGATGTCCATAGTCCATGACTAGGGGATGATCTTCAACTTATTCCCCTTAGTCCTGGTCAAATACTTGTGTGGGGTGAGAATTCCATGGTTCTTGCGATCTCCCAAGTTGAAGTCACTAATCTTCAATGTCATGATTTTTCCTAACTTTAGTCCTACTGCATGTATCCCCTTCAGTAGGTACGTAGTAATAAAGGTGTAGCCTAAGTCCCTCAGGACACTGTCATGTCTCACCGCGCCAGCCAGATGCAGGATTTAATTAGGAAATATGGATGGGATGAGCTTCACATTCACCAAGTCATCACGATTGTTGGTTCGTTTCTCTGTCGCAACTCGGAATGGTCCAGATCCATGAGAATTCGACAGGGATGCTTGTACTCCTCTCGTCAACGAGGCTTCGACTCTTGTAGACACGACCTTCTCATCCATGAGGTCTATGAGGATCTCTTCGATGGATTTATCTACTTCAGTGAAGTCACCCGACATGCACGCTTGAGATCAAGTATCTCAGGTCGGTGACCAAATACTCGATGTAACAGAATGGGTGGAAAGGTCTCAAATAGGTGGAGCGTGAAATAAACTAGTTCTTTGTGGGCTCGAATAATCATAATTGGAAAAAGTTCTCTCGGTGCAATGCTCGATGGGATAAATAGACAATGTCATAACAGATTCCTCCAATGGGAAGGAACACCTCAATCAATGCAATTCCTTCCGTTATGGTGCGGTCCCAATGGTATAATGGCGATATTTCTGGCCATAACTATGGTTCAAGCCATTCTAGAGCATCGAGATAACAATCGGGATGCCTCCAATGGTCATATTGCTTTGCCTTGGTGAAGTGCCAATCTTCATTGTTCTCATATCCCGACAAATTTCAAGTTCTGAAAACCTTCCTTCTATGAAGTCCTCCCTGGAACTTCTGTAATTTTTCTAACTTTGCTTTCTTCTTGCTGAGCTTTCTAGCTTTCTTTCCTGTAATCTAAGTCGCTAGTTTCCTCTTTCCATTATTGTTCTTATCTACTCTTGGCATAGGAACTCCGCACTGTGTAGGGTATTTCATAGGGTTCGAGGGTAATACTTCTTCTCTTTCTGGGGTAGGTGCTCTATTATTTTGTACAGACATGTGTTTCAATTCTTCCTGTGTTCTTTCAACTTCGACATCCAAATATTTGGTCATGAGTAGCTTTGACTGGTCCTCTTGTTCTTCCAGTAAGTGCGTTATTCTCCTAGCCATGAAATCTCTTAGTTCATTCTTTTTCTATTCTGGATCGTCCTCTTCTTTTTTCTTTCGTATCTGATCTTTCTCAGTCCAAGTTTTTCCTAGCAAAATAACAAATGGGGATTTATTCTCAACAAATTTAATTATCTCAAATTATTCTTCTATCGAAGTTCCATGAGCACTCATAGATGTCTGGGTAAGTATTCCACATAGAGTTTTCATCTTTCCTCTAAATAATCCTATTCATCCTAATGAAGGAACCATAGAAGGCTTTCCCAAAATTTACCAGGTTATTTCTGTCATGATATTCACCTGTGTTTCTTCATCCAGAACACAGTCTATGTCAAAATATCCTATTCTTGTTTCTAGGTACTCCTTCTCTTTTAAGATCTCTGATAATTTGATATCTCTGTGATCATTCAGGGTTTATTTCATCTGTAATAATACATTCTCTGATTCTTTCTGGGGTTCTATCATATCCTTAGTTTCTTGGCTTGTCTCATGGTTTTCTTGTCTAATATTCATCTTTTCAACTTTAGCAACCATTCTAGGGAAATCCACAACTTCATGGTCCATAGTCTTAGAACAAAGACAACTAGGACCTCTACTAGGGAATTCCTTAGAAATATGTCCCAGTATTCTACAACTATAGAAAAGATTTAATATTCTCTTTCTTTTAAATGACCCCAACCATTCCTGTACTGCGCACTTGGGTCATAGTAACTAACCTGCAAAAAATTCTTTCTAGGATCCTGCATCCATTTGTTAGTCCAAACATTCTTTCTATGCATAGGAATAACATATATTTCACTATTCTTATCAGATCTACTCATATCCAATCTTATTTCTTCTAGTTGTGCCCTAGTTTTTAGACTAGGAAAACATTTATTAGACATACCTAGATCCATTCTTTCGAAGAAAAAAAAATTCACATATATTACCTTTCTAAGAGCACAAAGATGTAAGATCTTACCTCTTTTCTTCAGACCCGATTCCTTTTTTAGCATAGAGCTTCGCAGTCAAGTAGAATTTTTCACACTAAAGCAACAGATATACACACATAGCTTTCTTTTCTTCAGTTCCCAGCAATCACAGTTTCACTTCCCGACAACGAAACCATTTGTTGGCATAGGGGAAGACCCAGGGTTCAACGCTTCAGCAACACATCAAAAAAAAGCTAACTACCGACCCTTTTGTCAACACCTGCGAAGCAAATGAAGTCTCACCCAAGGTAGAGGAAGGGGTGTTTACAGGACTCAAGTGTCTACAACCTGGCTGGGACATAGATCATGATTATAACACTAACAAAGTACTTAGTAGTTAACATTCATCAGTATTTAACCCTTATTCACATTACAGGTCAAAACACTAGTTACAAATCAACGTAGTATTCAATAAGATCTAATACATCCAAGCACTTAGCATATAGAAATAGATCTACTATAGCATTCATTCACATTACTAAGCACTAAGCCTATATATCATATGCATCTAACATATATCACTACACTAAGCATAAATGACATCGATAACATAACAACTATAATTCACAAAGCAACCACAACATAGGATATACGTGGTTCACCCCAATGTGGGGCTACGTCCACCAAATCTTCTCTTCTTTATTTTCTTCTTTAAATATTCTACAAGAACAGAGCCATAAGAACCCACTCCACATAGGACAAGAAATCTGTGCGCACTTCGCCAGACCCTCCTTCCCTGAATTAGATTACAACACAAAGACTCTTTATAGTCACTTTCACTTAGCTCTCCAAGTTCTCATGCACACAGTATGCACAAAGCTAACTCAATCATATAGATTCAACTAACCACTTGCACTCAGCACAATATATCACTTAGCACCACTTATCTCTTAGACCTAGTGTTCTTTTTCTTACATCATCTAGATTTCTATTTATACATTACAAAAGGGGCCGAGGCATGGGTAAACCCATGGGATGACATCCCATACCCGTTACATAAACCTTAAAACCAAAAATTCCCTAAGAAGGGGCCAAGATCTCATGATATCCTCTTTTCCTTGCGCTCTACCTTTGACCAGTCTATTGAAGTCCCAAAACTGGTCAAACGTGACCAAGGTTCTCCAAAACTTGGTTAAGGGCCAACAAGCCTCCTAGACTAATTCTCATGGATTTTTCTTAATCTTTATCATATCACTCATAAACTTATCCTTTGAAATTGGCTTCTGAAATTCATTGATCAAATGTATTTTCACCTCTGTGATAGTTGTAGGCGCTCCTTTTGGTTTATTTACTACGAGACCCATGTACCATTCTAATGAATGATCTTTGAATGTAACTTCTATCTACAAAACCTTGGTATCTTATTCTGTAATATGATTGGTTTCCCAAATATTTTCACACATGAAAATATGCTTCTTTGTGTCCTCTAACCCTTCTCTATGGAACTATGGTAACCTATTAGTGGGATCGTGTCCTGCCATTTTGAAGCTTGTTGTTCTACCACCTTCGCATGGTGTAGAAACTTGATTGTTTCTCACTGAATTACTTCCACTTGAGTTATACCCTTGTCCAAAAATTATTCTACTACTAATCACTTGTTGGTTGATTGGTTTTTCTTCTTCATATGTATTAGTCACACATGGGGTTGTGCGTTCCACACTAATTCATATTTGGAATGGATATCCTTCTTTGGCGTCGAATCCATGACCTCTGGTTTTCATCTCATATGTGGTGCGCAAGATATCCTCAATATACCTTGTGGTGTGGAGATCTTCTACCTCTTCCTCCTCAATATCCAATCTCTATCACTCAACTATTTCCCTCTTCTTGTTGTTCATATTATACTGGTAGGGTCATCCAATACACATCACACCTAATTTTCTCAATATTTCCTTGGTTTTCTCCTCATACATCATAATGGGGTCCATTTCTTCCTTCTTATAGCTAGTCTCCAGATCCTTCTCCATATCTCAGATATTATGTATTGCTTCTCCTAGTTCCCCCAGGTGTGCATGTGTAAAGTAACCTGATGTACCTTCCTCTTGGTCCCTTCAAGAAATCCTACTCTTGAACAGTATACAACTTCATTGTATCTACTACAAAATCAGTAATAAACCCTACAATAATATTGTCTAACCATAAATATACTACACGCGTGAATTTATTATTAACCTTTTCCATTCATGTAATATTATGAGCAGTCCACTCTACTGGTCTAATCTGATTCTTGCAATGAGTATACTTGAAACTCAATATCCACTCTTTTAATAACTCTCAAAAATACTAGAAAAAGGCCTCATGCAAATCAGTAAACACATATCTCTTTAAATATTGGCATGGAGTATATCTAGAACCCTTATTATCTTTTTGTATGAACTCTAGCTACTTTGTCTCCAACCATGTTTCAATCTCTTTCCTAATAGGATTTCATGGCCTGAATATCCCTTTTTAGCACTAGATATTCTTCATCAAAACCCATCCCGAGTTGTTCTTTTGAGTTCTAGCTGGAAACAGAACCATTTGTTGGATGTATGGGCTGACCCAGTTTCTACCTTAGTTCTCCAACAAAATGCTTTTCACCATCGACCCTTTTGGTAAACCAAAAGGAAACACTACGCACAAAGTGCACAATGCAGTCTCACTTGAGATGGATTATGGGTGACTATAGGACACAGTTGTTGATAGTCAAAGAAGGAGTTGGGGTTATTCCTTTTATTTATTTTTCTACTTTAACATGCATTCTATTATACTATTCCTCATATTTATTATTTCATTCATTCATAAAATTCATTTTGCATACTTATATTAATGTGCAATGTAAATAAACCCTAACATATGCATTCATCTAATCATTCATTCATCATAAAGCATATAAAATCAACACATCACACATGAAGACACCATTTTACTGTGGTTCAACCCCCATGGGCTATGTCCACAAATATCTTCTACTTCTTCTGATATTCTTCATCACAAATTCATTTGATGCACACAATACATCATGGGTTATGAATGGTGAGGTGAACCAATGTCCCACCAAGCTCCACAACTTGCGACCTAACCCTCAATTACAACTCAATATTGATTCCATCTGAGCTCCACAACTCTCAATAACAACACAAAGACACAAGACTCAAAAAGGTTCTCCAAAATAATATCTTTGCATATGAGTTCTGAGATACCTCCTATCTACCTCATATATCATATTTATACTACAACAACTGGGTAAAAACACTTACACCATGACTCAAAACCCTAATCCTAGGTGGAATCAACTTGTCCACTTTCTAACTCCTTGCACATGGTTGGTATTCGATCCAACTCTTTATTTCTTTGAATATGTGTTGGTCTTCCTTTTTTCTCGATGCATTACTTCCCTTTCCCTCTGTCGCGCTACTTTTCCTTCTTTTCTAGAGCACATTGTTCCTCGGTTTATTATACCTCGCTTACTGTGCTTAACCCCAAAAATTCCCTCTCCAACACAAACCAGTCAGTACTCCTATGCAAACTAGTTGCAAGTTAAGTAAAGATGATGATTCAAAGGCTATAGATAAGAGGAATTACAAGGCAATGACTGGAATCTTACTTTATGTGACAACTTCTAGACCATATGTGATGCAAGAATTTGTAAAGGTGGAAAGAATTTTGGAACGATGGTGACATGGGGAGCATAATAGATATGACTTCAGTGTTGCATTAGAGTGTTTCCATCAATGCAAAAGGGGGACTTTTTTTATTAATTAGGATTTTTGTCATTGATGTCAACCCTTGAATCAAGTCTAGTAGAAAATTTCGGTAGCCCCAATAGTATGGTTAAGGGACTTAAGTTTTTTTGAGGAATAAATGTATGAAGATCAATATATTTATAGGTAACAATATTCTAGATGGATAGTACACATCATGACATTTCTGGTGATATGTGTAACATCACATAACTCCTCATGGTTATAGAGTTATGGCCTTATGAAGTTGAAGAACCCTCTTGAGTTATATAGAATACCCTAGAAGGTCAATGAAGTCAATTTATTCTAGAAGCTCCTAGAAGAAGTTTACTAGTCAAAGTGATTGTAACTAGGAGTTAATCATGGGTTGAGTTAATCATGGGTTAAGTTGTTTCAAAAAGAAAATAATTTAAAATAAAGTAGTTGCAACTAGAAGTGGAAAGTTTACTATTTGTGGATAAAGTGGTTGTAAGTGGACAAGTGGTTAGAAGTGGGTTAGCTCTAAAATAAGGAAGTTAGGTAAATTTAGTTAGAATATAACCCCTTGAGGAAGCAACTTGGAGAGTATAAATAAGAGAGCAAGGGTCTCCTATTAACACCTAATGAGCACATTGAATATCTTTATCGTATCATTCATAAACTGATCCTTTGATATTGGCTTCTAAAATCATTGATCAAATGTATTTTCACCTCTGCGATAGTTGTAGGCACTCCTTTTGGGTTATTTACTACGAGACCCATGTACCATTCTAATGAACGATCTTTGAATGTAACTGCTAACTACGAAACCTTGGTATCTTATTCTGTAATATGCTTGGTTTCCCAAATATTTTCACAGATGAAAATATGCTTCTTTGTGTCCTCTGACCCTTCTCCATGGAACTATGGTAACCTATTAGTGGGATCGTGTCCTACCATTTTGAATATTGGTGTTCTACCACCTTCGCATGTTGTAGAAACTTGACTGTTGCTCACTGAATTACTTCCACTTGAGTTATACCCTTGTCCAAAAATTATTCTACTACTAATCACTTGCTCGTTGATTGGTTTTTCTTCTTCGTATGTCTTAGTCACACATGGGGTTGTGGGTTCCACACTAATTCATATTTGGAATGGATATCCTTCTTTGGCATCAGATCCATGACCTCTTATTTTCATCTCGTATGTGTTGCACAAGATATCCTCAATATACCCTGTGGTGTGGAGATCTTCTACCTCTTCCTCCTCGATATCCAATCTCTATTGCTCGACTATTTCATTCTTCTTGTTGTTCATATTATACTGGTAGGGTCATCCACTACACATCACACCTACTTTTCTCAATATTTCCTTGGCTTGTTCATCATACATCATAATGGAGTCCATTTCTTCCTTCTTCTCTCTAGTCTCCAGATCCTTCCCCATATCTCAGATCTTCCATATTGCTTCTCCTAGTTCCCCCATGTGCGCATGTGTAAAGTGACCTGATGTAACTTCCTCTTGGTCCCTTCAATAAATCCTTCTCTAGAATAGTATATAACTTTGTTGTATCTACTGCAAACTCAATAATAAACCCTGCAATAATATTGTCTAACCATAAATATACTGCATGTATGAATTTATTATTAACCTTTTCCATTCATGGAATATTATGAGAAGTCCACTCTACTTGTCTAATATGATTCGTGCGATGAGAATACTTGAAACTCAATATCCACTCTTTTAATAACTCTCGAAAATAACAGAAAAAGGCCTCATGAAAATCAGTAAACACATATCTCTTTAAATACTGGCGTGGGGTATATCTAGAACCCTTATTATCTTTATGTATGAACTCTAGCTACTTTGTCTCCAACCATGTTTTAATATCTTTCCTCGTAGGATTCCATGGCCTGAACATCCCTTTTTACCACTAGATATTCTTCATCAAAACCCATCCCAAGTTGTTCTTCTGAGTTCCAGCTGGAAACAGAACCATTTGTTGGATGTATGGGCTGACCTAGTTTCTACCTTAGTTGTCCAACAAAATGCTTTTCACCATCGACCCTTTTGGTAAACCAAAAGGAAACACTACGCACAAAGTGCATAATGCAGTCTCACCTTATATGGATTATGGGTGACTGTAGGACACAGTTGTTGATAGTCAAGGAAGGAGTTGGGGATGTTCCTTTTATTTATTTTTCTACTTTAACATGCATTTTATTATACTATTCCTCATATTTATTATTTCATTCATTCATAAAATTCATTTTTCATACTTATATTAATGAGCAATGTAAATAAACCCTAACAGATGCATTCATCTAATCATTCATTCATCATAAAGCACATAAAATAAACACATCACACATGAAGACACCATTTTACTGTGGTTCAACCCCCGTGGGCTATGTCCACAAATATCTTCTGCTTCTTCTTATATTCTTCATCAAAAATTCATTTGATGCACACAATACATCATGGGTTATGAATGGTGAGGTGAACCAGTGTCCCACCAAGCTCCACAATTTGCGACCTGACCCTCAATTACAACTCAATATTTATTCCATCTGAGCTCTACAATTCTCAATAACAACACAAAGAATCAAGACTTGAAAAGGTTCTCCAAAATAATATCTTTGCATATGAGTTCTGGGATACCTCCTATCTACCTCATATATCATATTTATACTGCAACAAGTGGGTAAAAATGCTTACATCATGACTCAAAACCCTAATCCTAGGTGGAATCAAATTGTCCACTTTCCAACTCCTTGCACGTGGTTGGTCTTCAATCCAACTCTTTATTTCTTTTAATATGTGTTGGTCTTCCTTCTTTCTCGATGGATTACTTCCCTTTCCCTCTGTCATGCTACTTTTCCTTCTTTTCTAGAGCATGTTGTTCCTTGGTCTATTATACCTCGCTTATTGTGCTTAACCCCAAAAATTCCCTCTCCATCACAAACCAGTCAGTACTCCAATGAAAACTATTTGCAAGTTAAGTAAAGATGATGATTCAAAGGCTATAGATAAGAGGATGTGCAAGTTAATGATTGGCATCTTACTTTATGTGACAATTTCTAGACTAGATGTGATGCAAGAATTTGTAAAGGTGGAAAGAATTTTGAAACGATGTTGACATGGGGAGCATGAGAGATATGAATTCAATGTTGCATTAGAGTGTTTCCATCAAGGGAAAATGGGGACATTTTTTATTAATTAGGTTGTTTGTCATTGATGTCAACCCTTGAATCAAGTCTAGTAGAAAATTTTGGTAGCCCCAATAGTATGGTTAAGGGACTTAAGCTTTTTTGAGGAATAAATGTATAAAGATCAATATATTTATAGGTAATAATACTCTAGATGGATAGTACACATCATGACATTTCTAGTGATATGTGTAACATCACATAACTCCTCATGGTTATAGAGTTATGGCCTTATGAAGTTGAAGAACCCTCTTGAGTTATATAGAATACCCTAGAAGGTCAACGAAGTCAATTTATTCTAGAAGCTCCTAGAAGAAGTTTACTAGTCAAAGTGATTGTAACTAGGAGTTAATCATGGGTTAAGTTGTTTCAAAAAGAAAATAATTTAAAATAAATTAGTTGCAACTAGAAGTGGAGAGTTTACTATTTGTGGATAAAGTGGTTGTAAGTGGACAAGTGGTTAGAAGTGGGTTAGCTCTAAAAGAAGGAAGTTGGGTAAATTTAGCTAGAAGATAAACCCTTGAGGAAGCTACTTGGAGAGTATAAATAAGAGAGCAAGGGTCTCCTATTAACACCTAATGAGCACATTGAATATCTATTATTTGTGAAAATTTTATTGTAGGTACTCATTGATACATATGAAGTTACGCAAGTCAGACAACAAGGTAGGGATGATGACGAAAATTTCGGAGTTGCATATTTAATGAAAAAAAAACCCTAGTTGTTTAGTTGTACACGGGATGCAGTGGAGAAGGGCACATACGTACATGGGATGAAGGAGAACAGGGCATCAAAAATTTGGAAAGGAAATGGAAGCTTGAGTTTCTGAGGGTGTCAGGTTTTCAGAGTCTGAAATCAAGCTCCAAGGAAGGTCTACAATAATAAGGTACAAGATATCTATCTAAAAATTCAAAAGGTATGTCATATTCTTATGTGTAGTTGGATTTTGTTGTCTCCATGAGATATGGTTATGGGAGTTTGAGGCTTTTCCCTAGATATTTTGTTGGTTGTATGGTACTTATGGTATGAGATAGATCTACAGAAATAAAACATTGGTATGTTTGGTATGATTCATGGGTACATCTTGTGGGTTTAAGTATTGAGGAATAACTTATATTTCTTGGTACATGGTTGAGGGTTTTGGTTGTGAAGTTATTTTGAAGTTTTTGTGTAATTTGAGGCTGCATATTAGTGAGGATTTGATGTCTAGTCCATGTGAGGGTTATTACATTGGATCATGATTTTATTCACATGTATGGCACATGACTAGAGATACATATATGAATTTGGTTAGAGAATATGTATGAAGATGTATGCATAGGGTACAACTACAGTTTGGACACAGTGACAGGTTGCAGGTTGATGTGACAGAGGCATCAAAGGGTCTGAATTTCATAATGGTGAAAACCCTAGCTTTCTGAATAAGTACGCAGGCTACAGTATAGATAGGCCATGTACATATGCAGGTTGCGATATAGATAGGCCATGTACATACGTGATTTTCAACACAAATGGGTCATGTACCTGGTGGTTTTTGTTGGTACAGACTGAGTATAAGTTTATGTTAATCATAGGATATTGGTACAGGTTGGTTACAATATTGTTGGCACATATTGGTATAGGTTTAAATTGGTATATCTCACGGTGACAGTGTGGTAGTGGTTTCATCATCTATTTGAAACTTATATTTCAGGGTAGTAGTATAGGGAAATGATAGGTGGTTGTAGCCACCTTCCAGTTGTATGCAGAGAACATAGGGGATTGTAGCCTCCTTCTAGTTGGAGTCAGTGAATTGGGGAGTTGGAGCTTCCCTCGGGTTGTAGCCTAAAAATATAGGGGGTTGGATCCTCCTTCCAATTGCAGCTGGAAAACAAAGGAAGTTGGTGCTTCCAATGAATGTAATTTCTAAAGACATATAAAAAAAAATATTTCTATGGTTTTTTCTCACATT
This sequence comes from Picea glauca, assembly GCA_000966675.3. Lineage (NCBI taxonomy): Eukaryota > Viridiplantae > Streptophyta > Pinopsida > Pinales > Pinaceae > Picea > Picea glauca. The sequence goes on from JZKD02S1888895.1 coordinate 478,114, forward strand.
GGATTTCCATGTAAAAATACTGGTGTATTGTGTATGTGTGTGATATCTCATTGTTCATGGTTTATTTATTCTTCACTTGTTGAATGATATTAGTAAAATAATCATAAATATTAACAACACTCATATAATATGGTTAAAAAGGAATAACTTTCTATATTACTGATTCACTCCCCCTCTCAGTAATCCAACATAAAAAAAATTGAGGGAAGTGGGTTAAGTTTTCAAAAGTTTAATGGCAGATGTGTATTTTCACCCATGAAAATGGCACATGTTTGCATCTCGTCTTATAGTTGGGTAATTTGCTTGTCTATGAATCATACCAATTCTATTTGTCTTCAAAGTTTTATGTTCTAGTCGAAAACTGCTTTGATTAGCATCCTATTATGTTCTTGGTACTCGTCGAGTCAATGTTGGGAAGTCACTTTTCATGCATCCAATGTTCAAGAGAAGTTCTAGATTAATCAACCATTCTACAATATCTCATTCCTGTGTCAATCAGTCCTCATTTGATCTATCATCTCATATCACTTTTCTAGGTCATTTTTTTGTTGATGATGGCAGATACATCAAGGCCCTCCTTCAATGATTTCATTCCTGTCAACTTCAACACATTATCGAAAAATTATACTTATAAACCAACTAGTACCTAGGAACCTACATGCCCTAATTAGAGGTTTTCTCCCCTTCAAAAATAGTTTTACACCATTGGCCTCTAATCAAATGATTCCACGAATGTTCGACTTCAACTCATTTATTCACATTCACTAGACTGTACTAGGGTACCTTGGGATTCATTGTCATTAATGGTGATTTCCCTCGCACTTGTTAACGATATACATTAATGACCAGTAACCAAATGGTTTCTACCATGTTCAACATCAGGACATCTATTCACATGGTTAGAATTGTACCATCTCATGATTGATATGAATACCCTGGGAATATTTTAGGCACCTACTAGTGTTATGTTCCTAGCCTAGGCTATAATGGAGAATGATATTACTAATATACATTTTCACATAGATCATCTTTGTATTGGTCTATGGCTATGTTGTTTTGTACTATCATAGATCCACTATGTATTTTTGTGTGGCTACAACTTGATTCAGTCATGGAGGTATGGATCCACATTGTATGTTTGGTGGCCATATCCTTAGTCAGTGTTATCATGGATATGCAGTCTATTGATCGATGACCATGCTTTAAGTCCATTTTGTATCAAGAATGGGTATGCCTACCTTGGGATAGTTCATATATATGTTTTTTGATGTTTGTTTGCAACATCCATCCAACTCTCCTATTCCAGTACCCCTTGGCGAATATCATTTTGTAAAGTATTTTGGCCATAAGTTTATCTTAATACCTCACACTTTAGGGGGAATATGCTACACATCAAATATACACACTACTAAGTGGCACACTTATGTATCATATTATATTAAGTGTCTCACTTATGTATCACTTATGTAGGTGTCGAGTTTCCACATTCCCAAGTGTCACACTTATATTCTACTAAGTGTTGTAATTGAATGTCGCAACTGTGGAAGTGTTGATTATGTTCCCTAGACAAATTGAGGGACAAAACCCATCACATGTGGACCTAAATACACTCTATCATCATGTGAAAGTGTTTATCATGTTCCCTAGACAAATTGGTGAAGGAAACTCATCATTTGAAGGTTGAAAAACCACCTTTTACCTTGAGTTTTAAGCCTTGTTTGAGCACTAGAGACCCTTTCCCATGTATAGGGAGCGTTAGTCAATAATTAATGCTCCCTAGTCCACTATGGGGGATATTTAGTAACGGCCTGTGGAAATATTTGGGGGAGCATTAGTTTTTTTAGAGCTTACCCAGCTTTTTCTATGGGAAAATCCCAATATACTCTTGAGTGGTTATGGTCGAGGGATGACTAAGGAGCTCGAGTCATCCATATTCCCTCCATTTTGGGTATTATATCCTAACCTAAGGAGTGAATATCTCAACCATTCCATTGATTTTCTATGATGATTAAGCCTCCCAATTTTCTATATAATCAAGGTCATTCAAGGCATTAAAGGAGAAAGTATTGAGAGTATGAAACTTCTATTCTTGAGACATTCAAAGATAGTTCAGAAGCATTCTCATTACCATCAAGCGATGTACAAAAAGGGATGGAAAAGAGAATCTTGGAGGAAAACTTTCATCACATTAGGATGGTTGTAAGTATCCAATGTTTCTTTCATTAATACAACTTGGCCTATTTCCTCATTCTTTTCTTGCTTAAGTTAATGTATGAATGTTTATACATGTCAAATTAGTTAGATTAGTTATTTTCTAAGGTTTCACAATTATAAAAGAAGGGTTGTATTAATTTTTGCAAGAATGTTGCAAGAGTGGATTATGTGTTTAATAGATTGGACTAAATCTAACATTGGAACAATGGGCACAACCTAGAGGGAAAAGGTTAGATATTATTTCCTTTCTCCTTCTCCTTAACTTTCATGCATAAATTGGTAAGAAAGAGGTATGTTGGTGTCCACTTTTTGTTTTATTTCCTATGCCAAATAAAACATGACTAGGGGGAGTTCAACCTGTCTGAAGGGTGAAATTTCTCACAACAAAACTTTCTAAATCTATTGGGGAACACTTGTTTCCTAGTTTTTTATCCCTTTGTTTTTGTGTATTTCTTGATGACTGCTTGATTTTTTGAACTTTTCTTTGTTTTTAGTATTCATTAAGAAGCTTACAGAGTATATAGCTTGTTCCATGTTCAATATGGGCTGAGCCTTAGGATGTTTGAAGAATTTTTAAGATTGTTTGAAGCATTTCAGGCACTAACTCTCCTCCCTAGTGGATTATAGAGCATTACTAAAATCCCTTGTTTGTGCATAGGGAGCATTACTTAGTGACTAACACCTTGTATCCCTTATTCTCGGAGTGTTAGATTTGTTTCTCACTTAGTTTCAAGCCAGTTTTTTCTTTGTTTCTCGAGTTTTTTGGCTCAAATTTGTGTTTCATATTCTCTCATGCTTTAGTGTGCCTTTGATTGCTTCAAGTTGAGGGATATTTTTGCCTTTTTTTTTCCTCTTTTCATTTGATTATCTCCTATCAAGTTGTGAATCACACACGACTATCATAAAGGCTAATTTAATCCTTTGGACAAGCCTATGTTATCAGTAACTTGAGCCTTGTATTTGCAGGTGTTAAGACTTCTATCTCATTGATTGTATAGCCTTTGAAGTGTTATGTTTGATTGCTTTTATATTATTTTGTTTGATTTGGATATTTTACAAGTTTCTTTGTTGAGTTTCTTGTTTTTTCTGTTTGAAAAACTCTTCGTCAAGAGTATTCTTGGACTCTTTTGAAACTTTCCATTGGCCATTAACCTTTGTTGTTTGGGGTTTGAGGTTTCAACAAATTATTTCCTTTCTATTTAGATATTTGTGTTGTTGTTTGAAGTTTTTTTAAAGACATTCTTTCATTTGGTTTAAGTACCTGTCAACATTTAGAGTGCACATTTTGTTTGACCTTTTCGCTTCATGTATATTGGATTGTTTCACTGAAAGGAAGTAAAAAGAACTTGCATTTTATTTGATTTCATTGAATTTATAATCAAAGATATTTTTCATTCTAATGTTTGGGTGGTGCATTTTTTATCTTTATTTTTTAATTAAAATTTATTCAAAGAGTAGTATATGTTTCTTGCTTTGAAATTTGTAATTTTTTCTTTGCTTGAAACTTCTTGCTCCCTCTTATAGATAGCCTTCATTGAAAATTAAAGCTTGTATTGAATTCATATTTTATTTTGAATTCTTCTTGGATTCAATTGTCACACATCATATTCAAGCTACATCCACAATTCCTTTTGAGTAATAAAAACTATAAAATGAACAATCGCATAATATAAAATCAACTAGACTTTTTATTTATTAGAAAATGATCACATGTCTAGGATTTTAGGTCCTAGTTTTAGGGTGGAGAGTGAATTCTCCAATTCCATTTAAAAAGAAATGTAGAATACTAGAGAGGGTTAAATCCAAGTAGTAACAATTGGAATTTTTTAGGAGAGCTCCTCTTACACGAGAGTTAAGAACAAGGTCAAGCAAAGCGACGATTTGAGATCTCCCCTCTTTCATTTTCCTAGTGGGACTGCAACAAATTTGGAGCTTTGAAGAGTGGAAAGTACTTGGGGTGACACCACTTGTTCTTAGTATTTGTTTCGTGGATATGTTTCCACCATTCTTAGTTCCATTTTCTCAATCTTGATTGTTGACTGGTTACCTGCCTGACCATTTGTTGTGAAATTGGTAAACATAGTTATTTTTCCTAGGATTCTACATGGGTTACTACAAGGGGGATTCATTTTTCAGAAGGTTCCTTGTGGTAATTGATGTATATGTCACATCACACTCTTAGCACCCGTGAAGGGTGTCCCCAAGAACCAAGGGTTGCTTGCACTAGGAAGGGCTGTTATGTGGAGGTTGGGGTAACTGCTTCTCATATCTTCGTTGACAACCTCATATCGTGTCTTCGTAAGATACCTACTTCCTTTGTTTTTTTACTATTATATTATAAGAAATTTGGAAGTGTGTTCTCTTTGATTTACTAGACCCTAGGTTGAGTTTGTTTCTATGACACTAGTTCCTAGAACTACCAACGAAAGGACCCCTTTTCCCTAGGGAACCTTTTGTTTTTCTTTCTTTTGGAAACATTGGTCCTCCTTATATTGCCACATTGAGCCTTATTAGATTCACTATCAGGTTATTGGTATGGTTGTTTTTCACTCTGGTTATCTTGAATTCTCCTAGTGCTTCATATGCAAGCCCTTCACCCCAAGAACATCAACCTCATGTCAACTCTTTTCCTTCTTCGATCGTAGGGTCTTCTTCCTTGCGTAGTGAAAATATTGATGTTATTAACCAAGAGGATAAGAAGAAGGATAAAATGAAGAAGAAGAATAATAAAAATAAGAAAGGGGGAAATCAACCAACCACTGTTAATCATGCTGGGAGTGTTGACGATATTGACAAGCCTACTAGGACAACTCGCAAGCCCAAATTCCCTTGCAATATTTATAAGCGTAACCACCTTCTTAAGGATTTCCCTGGTCTTCCCAAGATATTAGAAGTGTGTTCTGAGGGTTCTCAACAACCCATGTGGCCAGCCGCTACAATTCATGCTGGTGATAATCCATCAACCGATAATCATCAAGTTGGAAATAAGAAAGGTAGACTCAAGTTTCCTTGTAGGTTATGTGAAGGAAGTCATAAAAATTACCTTTTCCCTCGTATGGATGAGGCTTCACGTTTGTTGGAAGAGATTTGTTCTTCCTAGCAACAAATTCCAACTAGTTACCATAAAATGTTTACCGACCAGCCATTTGGTTGATAAAATGGTCAATTCGATTCAATCTCTAGTCAATCCTACTCTTCCCTTGGAGAGTGAAGTTCAAGTGGTTGACCCAATTCCATCATCGGTCGTTCCCACTCTTCCATTGAAGATTGAAGTAGATATTGCTTAGGTTATTCTTATCACTATAGATAAATATTGACAAGGGGGCATTTCCCCTGTTTCCACATAATCCCCTCCAAGTACTGAAGTCATTTCCTTTGATTGGAATAGACTGGAAACACCTCTCCTTCCTTCCTACTTTCCTTTACAAATCATTACCCAATTTTGTGATATAAACATATGTCACTCTATTATATACAAGGGTTCTTGTGTTAGCATTTTATCCTTGAACACTTGGCAAGCTTTAGGTTACCCTCCACTTGTGTTCGTTACTCAGAATCTATTGAATTTTAATGAAAGAGCCAATGAAACTTTAGGGATCCTTCCTCAGTTACCTGTTTCTTTAGGAGGGATAATGTCTATATTGACATGATGGTAGTCCAAGGCCATTTGGACTTTAATTTTCTCCTTGGGATGGACTATGTATATGCTATGAAAGATATTGTGTCCACACTTTTTCGAGTGATGTCTTTCCCTCATAATGGAAACATAGTGACCATTGACCATATTCCATTCATTGGCCCACGTATCATGGATAACCATTTGAATTCCCTAAACGTTACTTACATGAAAGTGGTATCCACCCCACCACATATTAATTATGTGGCAACATGTCCCATGCTTTCAACTATCAATGAGAAGGATCCTCTCATTGTATTCTCATATTATTTAGATTTATATCCAACATTTGACATGGTAACTCCCTCATTAGGGAACTTGGAGTCTATTATTCTACCTGTTGATATGAGTGAGTCCCTCACCATGCATTCCTTTCAATTATTTTTCTTTCGTCTGATGAATACCTCTTGGAAGCCATGGTAGAAAATTATGAGAAGGGTTTATTTTCTAGTTTCAAGCTTGTTAAAAAATGAAACCAGCTATGAGCATGGTTTATTTTCTAGTTTCAAGCTCGTTAATAAATGAAACCGACTACGAGCATAGTTCCCTTTTCTGTGTCAAGCTCACTAAAAAATGAATTAGAGAGATATGAGCATAGTTTGTTTCTTGTGTCATTATCATTAAAAAATGAAACAGAGGGTAACAAGCATAGTTCTTGTTTCTATTTAAATCTCATTAAAAAATGAAATAGATCCCCCATTGATTGAGTCGAATCCTTCACTAGATCTTGTAAATGTTGAGTTGAGTCTTTCACTAGATCTCATAAACATTGATTTGAGTCTTTCACTAGATCTCATAAATGTTGAGTCAGATATTTCACTAGATCTTGTAATTGAACCTTCATTTCATCCATCTGTTTCAGTTGATCCTATTTCTCCCTCTGGTGAAAATTTACCTATTAGTAACCAAGAGTTTAATTGGATATAGAATCTGGTGACAACATAAAATTCGGTGGATGAAAAGAAGCTTGGGCGGCATGTCTTCGACCTATGGATGTCATGTTGGAGTTAAGTCGCTAGATTTTAAAGCTGGGGAAAAAGTACCAACCACCCATGTGTATCAATTGAAACCTTTGGACATTACATTGGGAAGAAACCCATTGATGGGGTATTATACTGAGCACAGTTTCATTTTTAGCTTCAAGCTCATGTAAAAATGAAGCTAACCCAAGCATATTTTTGTTTTTTGTTTCAATCTCATAAAAAATGAAGCAGACAACCAAGCTTAGTCTTTTTTCTTTCTCTCGTAAATACATGAGAATAGTTTATTTAGCTCAGTCTTTGTTCTTTATTGTGCTCGTAAATACAGGATAATATGTTACCAATATTAGTCTTTTTTCTTTCTCATTCTTGTAAATACATGATAATAGGTTATTGAGTATACTTTTATAACTTTTTTAGGACTTGTAAAAGTTACACAAAAAAGGAACTCTTTGGAGTCTCCTTTAATCTCTTTTCAAACTCTCTAAACATGAAAATATTTCCAAGTGATCTTATCTTCTTTCATGCTCGTTAAAAGGATTTGAAAGGGAGTCTTTCGAGTGGTTGTTTACCTCTTTTTTGACCTTGCAAGACTAATTATGAAAATGAATACTCTAGTCAACCTCGGCTAGAAGAGTTATCCCATGGATTGTTTTTATGTTTTTTGCCTCGGGAGACTAAATTTATGAAAAAGTCACCCTTAGAGTCTCCTTTTAGTTATTTTCAGACTCTCTAAACGTGAAGAGACCTTGTTTACCTTCTTTGGGATTGTAAAATTATACATTGAAGTACATATATGGGATATATGGGACCAAACCCTTTATTCCTTTGGCTTGTTAAACATTTGAAGATAGACTCATCGAAGATGAGTTATACCGAGAATTTTTATCCTCCTCAATCTCATTTTAAAAAGAAATAGGTACTCACCAATAATGGTGGGGGGGGAGATTGAGGGAAGTGGGTTAATGTTTTTAATGTTTAATGGAAACTGTCTTTTGTCACCCATGAACATGGAACCTATTTGCATCTTTCCTTACCATTGGGTAATCTGCTTGTCTATGAGTCATACCAATTCTATGTGTCGTCATACCTTTTCGTTTCAATGGAAAATTTATATGATTAGAGTCACATTATGTTCTTGGTACTTGTTGAGTCAATGTTTCCATGTGACTTTTCATGCCTCCAATGTTCAAGGGAAGTTCCAAATTAATCAACCATTATGCAATATCTCATTCCCATCTCAGTCAGTCCTCATTTGATATAGCATCACATATCACTTTCCTACGTCAGTTTCATGTTGATGATAGGGGATACATCAAGGCCCTCCTTTGATGAGTATGTTCCTATTGATTTCAATACATTATCCATGAATTATACCTAGAAACCAGCTAGTACCTTGGAACCTACGTTCCTGAATGGTAGTTTTCCTCAATTTCGACAGTAGATTTACACCATTAGAGTTTGATCGAATGATTCTACAAGTGTTTGACTTCATCTTGTTTATTCACCTTCACTAGAATGTACTATGGTAACTTGGGATTCATTACCATTAATGGTGATATACCTCACACTTGTTAATGGTATACATTAATGATCGATAATCAAGTGGTTTCTACTATGTTCGACATCAGGAAATCTATTCACATGGTTAGAATTGTACCAGTTTGTGATTGGGATGAAGACCCTGGGAATATTTTAGGTGCCTACTAGTGTTATGTGCCTAGCCCAGGCTACGATGGAGAATGATATTACTGATATAAACTGTTACATAGATCCTCTTTGTATTGGTCTTTGAATATGTTGTTTTGTCATATCATAGCTCCACTATGTATTTCTTGTGTGGATGCAACCTGATTCAATCATGGAGGTCCGAATCAACATTGTATGTTTGGTGGCCATATCCTTAGTCAATGATTTCATGGATCCAGAGTGTATTGGTCAACAACCATGCTTTAAGTCCATTTTGTATTGAGCATGGGTATGCCTACCTCGGGATGGTTAATATATACGCTTTTTGATGTTTTTTTTGCAACATCCATCCATCTATCCTATTCCAACACCCCCTAGCACACATAATTTTGTAAAGTGTTTTGTCCATCAGTTTCTCTATTGACCTCACACTTTGGGGGGCATCTTTTACACATACAATTTCCATGCTACTAAGTGGTGCACTTATGTATCGTATTATGCTAAGTGTCTCACTTATGTACCACTTATGTAGGTGTGGATTTTCCACATTCCTAAGTGTTGCACTTATATTCTACTAAGTGTCATAATTGAATGTTGCAACTGTTGAAGTGTTGATCACATTCCCTAGATAAATTGAGGGAAAAAAACAATCACATGGGGACCTAAATACACTATATCATCATGTGGAAGTGTTTGTCATGTTCCCTATACAAATTGGTGAAGAAAACACATCATTTGAAGGTCGAAAAACCGCTTTTTACCATGAGTTTTAAGCCTTGTTTGAGCACTAACGCCCCCTTCCCATGTATAGGGAGTGTTAGTCCCTAATTAAAAATCCCTATTCCACTATTGGGGAGCATTAGTAATGATTTGTGGAAATCTTTGGGGGACTTTTAGTTTTCTTAGAGCTAACCCACCTTTTTCTATGGGAAAATCGCGAGATACTCTTGAGTGGTTATGGTCGAGGGATGACTCAGGAGCTCGAGTCATCCATATTACCTCCATTTTGGGTACTAAATCCTAACCTAAGGAGTGAATATCTCAACCATTACATTTATCTTGTATGATGGTTAATCCTCCCAATTTGCTATATAAGCAAGGCCATTCAAGGGCTCGAGGGAGAAAGTATTGAGAGTATGAAACCTATGTTCTTGAGACATTCAAATATAGTTCATAAGAATTATCATTTGCATCATGTGGTGTACAAAAAGGGATGGAAAAGATAATATTGTAAGAAATCTTGCATCACATCAACATGGTTATAAGTATCCAATGTTTCATTCATTAATACAACTTGGTTGATTTCCTCATTCTTGTCTTTCTCAAGATAATGTATGAATGTTTATACCCATAAGATTAGTTAGATTAGTTCTTTATATAACATTGCAAAAATAGAAGAGAAGGGTTGTCTTAGTTTTTGTAGGAATGTTGCAAGTGTATTATACATTCAATAGCTTGGACTGAATCTGACATTGGAGCAATAAGGAAAACCTATAGGAAAAAGGTTAGAGCTTATTTCATTTCTCCTTCTCCTTAAATTTCACACACAAATAGGTAATAAAGAGGGATTTTAGTGTCTACTTGTTATTTAATGTCCTAGATTGAGGAAAACCTGGTTAGTGGGAGTTCAACCCGTATGCAGGGTGAAATTTATCACAATAGGGGGAAACCTCCTTTTACAATATATCTAATTCCCAAGTCAAGATGCATATACAAATGAATATCCTTTATTATAAATAGGAGATAAGTTGAGCATAATGTAACCTACCACTAGTATGACCTGACCAGAATTAATAAACTAGTAATAAATGAGTGTTAGGTATTTAACATAGCCCCTCTCTTTAAAAAAAAATCCCCCTCAATGCTTGTAATTAAGGGTGTTTCTGCATGAACTGCTCGTTTTACCATGTAGATTCTTCTAGAGGTATATTCTTCCCCTTGACTAGGTACTCCATAATGGTTGTATTATGAAGAGATATAGAAAATTGATCTATAACATTTTTTGGTTCAAGAATCAACTTCCATTCTTCATCTAATTCTAGAATTTCTTTCTACAACGACATAGTTTGTGCCAAAAACGTTTTTAGGAAAGATAC
>JZKD02S1888895.1:512086-544254 GCA_000966675.3 Picea glauca
AACATAGGGGGTTGTAGCCTCCTTCTAGTTGTAGCCAGAGAATTGGGGAGTTGGAGCTTCCCTCAAGTTGTAGCCTAAGAAACTAGGGGGTTGGAGCCTCCTTCCAGTTGTAGCTAGAAAACAAAGGAAGTTGGTGATTCCAATGAATGTAATTCTTCAAGACATATAAGAAAATGAATTCAGTGGTTTTCTCCCAATTTGGGTTCTCACGTAAAACACTAGTGTACTGTGTATGTATGTGATTTTTTATTTCTTACTGCTCATTATTGGATAATAATTCTACATTGATATAACAATTGAAGAAAAAGGATTATAATTACACTATTACTGATTCACCCCCCCTCTCAGTAATCCAACAATAAAAGAGAAAAATGGAATAACAAATTTATCAAAAAGAAGCAATTCAAAGTCGATGATTGGGCCCTACTTTTTTATTCAAAGTTCAAAATGTTTAAAGGTAATTTTACCACCCACTGGCTCGAACCTTATGAAATTGATACAATATTTGACAATGGATATGTGAGAATAAAAACCATTGATGGATCAAGAATTACATTTTTGGCCAATGACCATGGAATAAAATTCTACTACAAGATGACGTCCATAAATGAATTCATTTCTAGATTACTCTAACAATCTGAGATGGAAGTCTTGAGTGAGGAGGATAACTCTTCTACTCCTCTTCCATCCTAAATATTTATTTCTTAAAAACATCATATATATATATATATATATATATATATAAAGTTCAGAATGTGAAAATCAGGTTTTTGGCGCATCTAAATGTGAACTCTACTTGAAAACTAGGTAACTGGATGGAAAAGTTCTCTTTTTAACATTGTACATAGTTCTGCAATTTTTATTTCAAGAAATATCAGAATAGTTAGAACATACAACAACTTCAATTTTTTTATTAAGAAGTAGCAGATTTGTTTCTTTTTCTCTTGTAAGAAACACCATACACTTTAGATCACTGCAGCAAAAGAACATTACCAGCTCATGGAATAAAAGAACTTCATTCATTTAAAAGAAATGAATAAGAAATTTCCTCTAATAACTAAATAATTCCAATAATTGAAGACAACTTAAACAAATGTATAGAATGTTAAGCAGTCAACCAAATTACAAGAACATAATTTCCATAACCATATTCTCTAAACAACAAGGTAAAATGTATGCAAGGTGATAGTTCTCTAATGTTTATTTACTTGATTAAAATTAAGGGTTGATTCTCAAAGACATAACTTATATTAATATGCAATCTTTAATTACCTTAAGTGAATACATCAAAACACTTGGATCACTTCACTATACTCACGAGTCCATGAAGTTGTATCATTCTATTATTCCAGTTTACGCAATCATTTCCATCATAAACAATATCAACATGAAATCATTATGATTATATTGTACATATAATATGATTTCATATATTCAAAACAATTTCTCATTTTTCCCAATTCCTCCACTGAGAATCACGATATTACCACCATCTAGCACATTTAGTCTATCCAATCAATGACAAACCGTATATATATCATTATTGTGAATGATAAAGCTTCATGCAAAATGAAATGATTTTTCTACATGAAGAAACCATTAAAATGATGAAACCCTATCATTCAACTAACCCATACGCATTTGAGTTAACCTATTAAACTATTTCTTTTCCATTATAGAACATTTTCCCTGTCACTTTAAAAAATTTCTATTCCTTGTCTACAAAAGTTTAATTTCTATTTGGTCAAGAGTCAAACTAATCACGTAACATATTCAATAGATAAGGAATATAATGGAACCTCTAATCTAATTGGATATCGGTGGCCACCCACCTATTCCAACTGGATCACTTACATATTTCATCTTGGCAGTTTTAGTTTTCATATTGGCATTTTTTTCCTAGTTTTCGGGTCCTGAACTTCCTAGGTCATCTTGAGGCCTGAAACAACATTTTTAGAGCTCACCACGATCAAAATATAAATAAAGTTATATTTTGATGGAATAATGTGTATTCCTTGGATAGACCTTTCCAATGGGCTATCATGTGCCTAAAACGGAGATCGTGTGCAAAAGTTACGACCCCAGGAAGTTGATGTACTAAATTACCCCAATGGGGCCCACATGACTATTGGTGCTTCATCTCATAGGGTTAGATTTTTGGATGTATAGGGTTTTAGCATTCATGTTTGATGTAAAAATGCCTTTGGAGCCTCATTGTACTCATCTTCTTGTGAATGAGTGTATCTGTCACATCTCTTCCTTGAGATAAGATGCCACCATTCTAGCAAGCTTGTTTCGGTCAGTATTTTACAGTTTCAACATATTTATTATTTAGTAGAAGTTAAGTTTTACTGTATCTCTATTATTATTCACTGTATCTCTATGTTACTATTATAAATTTGTATTTTCATTTCTTTCCACTCATAAATCCATATCAATGGTATCAGAGCGGTCTGCTCCTTGTTGTTTCTAGTGCATGTCCCCGACAAGGTCAGGGTATAGAGAGTTGGGTCTCGAGATTGTTTCTCTTTAGGAAAAATTCTCTCGCATTCCCATGAAACCTTCCATGGAAGGAGAAAAGAAAGACAATGGGACAAGATATCCTTTCAAAATTTTGCTTGAGGAATCCCTCAAGTGACGGAGGAATGGGATGATGGAAAACTTTACACAAATCCTTTGAAAACTGTTGACAAGCAACACATCTACCTCAAGTGGAGGTGTCGCCCCCTTGAAGGTACAAATCAATTTAGATATTCCTATATTTGAAGTTCAAATAGATGCATATTCTATAGATAAATGGTTAAACCTTATAGAAGGGTATTTTTCCGTCCACAACTTTTCCAATAGATAAAAGATTACATTTGCACTCCTCAAGGTCGTCCCCCTTGTCAAATATAGATGGGAGACTTTCTGTGAGAAAAATAAAATAGAGGGATCTACATTATCTATAGTGGAACCCACTTGGGGATCCTTTAGGGGTGATATTAAGGAAAAATACTACCATGTTGGAAGTTATGATGACTTGTATACAAGATGAACCACACTACGACAAGAAAGAGACCAAACAATGCCAGAGTTCACCAATGTCTTCCATACCTTTCACACCAAGATGGGTATCAAAGATTATGAGTGACATCTAGTTCTCAAGTACCGTGGTGGCCTGCATATTCTTGACAAAATTGGAGTTTTTGTACATCTCATCCTTGGGCGCGACCTATCGATATGCTTTCAAAATCAAGCAAAAGCTTAAAAAAAATACTTGGAAGTTTGGTTCTGGGAACCCATCATAGCAGAAGCAGAGAAAGGGTGTCCCCAACCCATAGAACAAAGGGGAAATAAAATATGGACAACCTCGGGACAACTAGTCTAAGACATAAACAAAGAAGGGCAATGGAAATATGAAGAAAGATATCAGGAAGTGGTGCAACTTCCATAAGAGCCCCTAGCATAACACTACTAATTGTTTCTCAAAGAAGTCATTAGTGGCGGAGGTGAAAGCCTATGAATCATATGTAGGTTATGACTCATATTCAGAACTAGAAAATGGGAGATGTATTTTTGACATGGAACCCAATGCCATCATTTCTACCACCAATATCCATCCCATTGAACCTGATGAGCCAGAGGAAGGTGAATGCATTTTTCATTCATAGATGTGGGTAAAGGGTACACCACTGCACTTCATCGGTGATAGCAGTAGCTAGAAGAACCTCATTTAAATGAAGGTATTCAAGCGGTTGTCCCTCTTGAGAATGATGCACCCACAACCATACACCATCGGATGGATCAATGATTTTTGCGTCAGCCAACAATGTCGCATGTCCTATGGAATCAAGCCCTTCAAATATGAGGTATTGTGTGATGTATCTCCCCTTGAAGTTTGTGGTGTTATTTTGGTCCAACCTTATTTATGGAAATTTCATGTTGTATATTATTTTAGGCCTCACAGTGTTATTATTACTTTGGACCAGAAATTATACAGGATACCCAAGGTAGTCCCACCTACTACCATTTCCTTGATCTCTATCAAGCAATGCAGGAAGGTCATCTCTCAGACCGTGAAGTTTGTCTTCTTTGTAATTCACTCTCAAATTGCGTGAAAGGTTTCATCCACATCCATGGTCTCCATGAACGATCTCTCCATGCAACATAAGCGAGTGGATAAGGTCATTGAAGAATACAAAGACATATTCTCCTCACTCATTGGGGTACCTCTACACTATCAAGTCAAGCATTAAATTGATCTGACCCCCAATGCACCACTTCCCAATGGACCTATCTATCTCCACTCTCTGTTAGAAAGTGGGAGATCAAGCATCAAATCCAAGAACTTCTACAAAAGGGGCACATCTGACCCAACTCATCACCATGTGGAAGAAAAATTATGCTTGTGCAGAAGAAAGACTAGAAGTGGAGACTCTACATCGATTATCAGGCCCTAAATAAAATCACAATAATGAATCAATACTTGATCCCCCAAATTGAGGATCTCCTTGACCATCTCAAGGGGGGGGAAATAATTCAGTAAGATTGATCTAAAGTATTTCTACCATCAGGTCCCAATAAAGAAGACAAGTGTATGGAAAACTGCATTCAAGTCCAAAGAAGGTATTTTCGAATGCTTGGTCATGCCCTTTGGTTTGACGAATGTCCCAACCACTTTCATGAGGATGATGGAAGATATATTGCATCCTTTCACCAATTATTTTGTGGTGGTGTATCTAGATGAAATCATCATCTACAACAATACTTGGTTGGAACATTTGTAGCATATTCAACAGGTTCTACACACTATGCGACAACACAAGCTATAGACAAATTTGGAAAAATGCTTCTTCAGCATGGACAAGGTCCAGTAACTGGGATACATTGTTTATGAGCATGGGATGCATGTTGATCCTTCCAAGATACAAGTCATTCATGATTGGCCATCCCCAAACAGACTCACTAAGCATCGGATCTTTCTAGGCCTTGCCAATTTCTATCACAGGTTCATGTTGGGATTCTCCCATATTGCATGGGCCCTCAGCCAAGTAACCAGGGGTGGTGGTAAGGAAGCATTTTTTTGGAGCCTCTCGCAACAACAAGTGTTAAATTATTGAAATCAATGCTTGTGCTCATACCTATTTCTCTCATTAGTTGACCTGCAACAACCTTTTGAGATCGAGACATATGCTTCAGACTATGTTATGGTTGTAGTCCTCACTCAACACAGACACCCCGTGGCCTATCATAGTGAGACACTATAAGATGTTGTCTGTAAGTACCCTACTTACAACAAAGAAATGTACTCCATTTTTGAATCCTTCTTCCAGTGGAGGAATTACATTCTTGGGAAGGCGAAAATCATCCACACCAATCATAAGTTGTTACAGTTCATGTAGACAAAGGGAAAATTGTAGAATGACCACCATCAGAAGTGGTACACATACTTGTAGTAGTTCCATATCAACATCAATTATAATATAAGAAGAAACAAATGTGTCACTGATTTCCTTAGTTGCCCTCAAGTTGCAACACTCACCACACTACTAAATGCCTATGGCCACAAGACCTACAGGTGGCCCCAACTCTATGAGAGATATCCTAACTTCTCTACCACCTACCAAATGTTGGGCGCAAACACAGTTGTTATTGATTTCCATATTCAATATGGCATGTTGTGCCATATGTGACATATCGATGTTCCATCAAGAAAGTGATCGAAGATGATTTGGAAATCCCACTACAGTCGGGTGGCAGGAAACTTCGGTGTCAAAACATTAGTGGCAGTGCTACCATAACATTTCTATTGGCCAAACATTTGATAGTATGTCATAAAGTATATCAAGTCTTTCACTATCTGCACCATTACCAAACCAAACATAAGAAACAAGGCATGTACACACATCTTCCTACTCCTCAAAGGCCCTAGGAATCCATCTCAATGGACTCAATGTTAGACCTTCCATCAACCAAGTGGGGAAATTAATGTGTCTTTGTGGTGGTTGATTTTTTTTAAAAAATGGTGATTTTAGCCACATGCAACAAGAGAATCACAAAAAATTCCACTTCCAAGCTCTTCTTCGAACGAGTGTGGGTACATTTTGGGATACCACAAACCATCGTCTCATATCAGGACATCTGGTTCCTCAACATGTTTTTCTCAAGGCTATGTTCATTGTTGGACACCAAGTTCACCAAATCCACTTCCTTCCACCCCTAGAAGGACGGTCAAACTGAGGTTGTCAATCAGATGATCGTTCATATCCTGTGCATGTAAAAATCTAAGCATACTCACACATGGGATGAGGGTCTTCCCTATTTTCAACATAGCTACAACAGAGCCATACATAGCTCCACCAGCCACAATCCCTTTCAGGTGGGGTTGGGATTTCAAACATTGGGTATCATCGATGTTTCACTACCCCTTGCGTCCACCTAGGAAGACTCATCCCATGCTCAAACTGAAACCAGCAAAGCTACCCAATTCATCAAGTAGATCCAACACATCCTCCAACAAGTTCCAAATATTTTATGGAAGTCCAATTCCAATTACAAGAAGCGTCGTGATCAAAACCAAGTGCCACACAAGTTTCAGGTGGGAGATCAATTTTGGTTGCACTTGTAGAAAGAACGCATTACAGGGCCCTGTCAAAAGCTTCATCCACTCCACTATGGACCTTACACCATCACCAAGGATGCGGGTGAGAATGATTTTGAGATCAACATTACCCCCTTCCTTGGCTTGCATATGGTATTTAATGTGGACCTCCTTTAGCCATATTTTCCACCACTATTAGACACCTAAGGGATAAAAGAACAGTTGAAACCCACAGAGCTCAATGTTGAATGCATGGAACATGAATCCACTAATGAGATCATGGGAAAAAAATGTCAAGGGAAATCACCAATAGAGGATCCAACTTTATCAGGTTTTTAAAGTGATGCAGGAGCATCGCAGCAAGCACACATGGAGAGAGAACTCAGTGCCTTAGCACACCTTTGATTCATTCAGAATCTTAAACACTGGCATTTCCTGCAAATATTTTTTTTGAAATGATTGAAAAATTGAAGAAGATAAAACATTTGGTATATGAATGATCATGAGTGATCTGGGATTTTTACTCCTATAATTTAATGTAACGGAACTTAAGTAGTAGTTATTTTTTTTTTGAGAAGACGAGTAGTCAGGGAACCCTAAGAACCCTCTGAGATAAATAGAGGTGTTGTATGCCCGAATGAGTCTGCTGCAAACTAGTAGGAGATTGATGTGATTTAGTTGTTACAGAGTTTTTAGTTCTTGTTTTATTATGTCTATATCCATTTACATTTGAATGAATATAACAGAGGAAAATTGATCCAATGCATGGTGTTGCTATTGTTTACAATTTCCCGTTATTTTGTTTTCATGAATGAATGAGTTATGTTGTTGAGTATATGAAACTATGAAGTGTCTGGATAAGTTTTGTTTGTTTCTCTTCATTGATTGCATGCAAGGTGTGCATACAGTCTGCAAGGAGTGTGTTGAAAGAGTCTTTTTCAACTCAGAAGCTCAGAAGAGATAATGTGAACTTTCCATTTGCAAGGAGTACAAAGGGGATGCTACAAGGCGTGCATAGTCGCCCGTAAGAAGCTAAGTCTTCCATAAGAATTTGTTGCAAGGAGTTCATAGATCCAAAGTTCTACTAAGTGTCGAAGTAACCCTCTAAGGATTCAAAGGGTTCAAGGGAGAAATCTCAAGAGAGATAGTGGGAGAAATCTCTAAAGGGAGTGAAGCTTTGAAGGTTTCATGAGTCACCGACTAAGATCCATCTAGGAGGGAGCAAGATCACTCTAGATCGTTGCATCTGGGTAAAGCACGCAAAATTTAAGTCTTTGCATACACATAGGGGCAAGGATTCTCCGAGGTCTCGAAGAGACTAGGGATTGTCCATCATCCAAAGAGACAGGTGGCGTAAGATCCATAACTCCAGAGTGAAAGTAATTTGGGAGTTTTGTGGACAAGGAGAAAGCAAAATCATTGAAGAACCAAAGTAAATCCTCATTGTTGGTCACTAGGAGGTACATGTCAATAGATTGTCGAATTTGGGTGAAAACACTCCGAGAGAAAAAGAGTGTGCAGAAGTTGAAAACCCCGAACCCTAGATAGCCAAATTGAATCATAGTTGTCTGATTCAGAAGGACGCATGGTAGAGATTCATGAACTCCATGTGAAAACACTCCGGGAGAAAGTGAGTGTGTAGAAGTTGAAAACCCTGAAGCCCAGATAATCGAAGTGAATCTTAGTCGTATGATTCAGAAGGATGCAAGGAAGAGAACCGTGAAGTCCAAGAGAAAACACTCTAGGAGAAAGCGAGTGTGTATAAGTTGAAAACCTCAAATCCCAAACAAGAAAAGTGAATCATAGTCGTCCAATTCAGAAATACATGCGGTAAAGATCTGTTAATTCTGAGTGAAAACATTATGGGGGATAGCGAGTGTTCAAGAGTTGAGGATCCTGAAGCCCGAAGAGGTGAAGTGAACCACAATCATCGATCTGTGAGGGACACGTGTCAACAAATCATAGACTTCGGGCAAAAGCACTACAGGAGAAAGTGAAAGCTAAGAGTTGAAACTCTCGAAGCCCAAATAGCAAAGTGGTTTGTGACTGTTGATATGTGGGAGACACGTGTCGACATATCATGAAATCTGGGTGAAATCACTACGGGAAGAAGCCATTGCAGAGAGGTTGATATTCTGAAAGGCCGAATCCCCGAAGTGAATTAAGACCGTTGATCTGTGAATGGAGATCAACAGTGGGGAATCATTGCAGAGCTGTGCAGAGTTTGAGACTCCCAAGCCCAAAGGGTGAATTCAATCATAGCCATCAATCAAAAGGAAATGCCCGAGATCACAAGATCTACGGTCGCTCTTAATTGCAGGGAAAAAGAGTGATTAGGTTTCAAAAATATCAGAGTGGGCCGCAATCAAAACCATGGTATTTCCAAAGGGATATGTAGCAACTAGTAGTGAATTGCAGGGATAAAAGCGGTGTGTTCTCAAACCACTTTTTTCCACCCCATAATCACATGCTTATGTGAGGAAATAGCCCAAGGTCACATATGGGAAGGGGATAATGAGAGAGGAGTTAGCACCTAAAACTTGATAGTTCAGCAGTGCAAAGGAAGAGGTTGTAGGGGTCATAGAACCTGCACCAAAAGACTGAAAGGGCCTGTGTTAAATCTCAAGTGAGACCATTGAGGTTTCAGAGAGCCAATTTGGCTTGGAGGTTTGAAGATCCTTGACCGGGAGGTCACGCAGCCCCAAGGGATAATAGGGGGGTCTGCATCAAGTGGTATCAGAGCTTGATTTCATCTGTAGATTCCAAGCAAAGGAGACAAAGGAGATAGTCTGATACCATCAAGTGGTATCATAGCTTGAAGTTGTTTTTGGGTATCAAAAGAGAACTTGAAGTTGTACTATGTGTGTGAGGAAAAGTTAGCACAATGCCACTGAGAAGACGTGTGGAGCCACCTATGGCCAATTATGTTGTATAAAGGGAAATTAGAGAGCTTCGTGCAAGATTAGAGACGATGGAGGCAATGCAGAGGAGAGAACCTGATGTTGGGGGAATCAGTGAGGCAGAAAGTGAAGAAAAAGAAGTTGAAGAAGCTGCAGGGGAAAATGTTGTCGAAGAACGCTTACTAAGAGAAGTTGTTAAATTGGGAACAAGAGCCAAGGTAGGCATCCCAATGTATGAAGACAATTTGGATGATGAAGAGTTGTTGGATTAGATAAGATCCATGGAAAAATATTTCAACTATGAAGATGTCGACGAGGAGAAGAAGGTGAGACATGTTTTCACCAGGTTGAAAGGACATGCAACACGGGGTGGGATGAACTGTAGGCTGAGAAGAGAAGCAAAGGAAAACAAAAGATAAAGAATTTGGACAGAAAGGTATCCAAGTTGAAGGCTAAATTCATGCCCAAATATTATCAAATAAATCTATTTAGGAAGTTGCAGAACCTGAGACAGAAGGGTATGACAGTGAAAGAGCACACAGAGGAGTTCTACAAGATGAATATCAGGACTGGAAAAAGAGAGAAATATGAATAAAAGGTTTCCAGATATATAAATGGATTGAGATATGAAATCCAGGATGAGATCAGCATGATGTCAGTCAGGACAGTAGAGGATTCTTATCAGATTGCACTGAAAGAAGAGAAGAAGTTGGCCAAAAAACAAAGCCAGCAAGGCAAATGTAGAAGCTTGAATAAAGGAAAGGGAGTTACCCATGACAAGGCACATAAAACCAAATACGAGATTGAGAAACCACACATTCACTCCGAAAGAGGAGGAAGTTCCCGAGGAAGACAAAGTGATGGAAGAAGTTATTCTAGAGAAAGAGGAAGAAGAAGAGGAGGATAAGTAAGGCCTCATTCCTATGGAAAGACATGACACATGTCTTACGAATGTCCCGAGAAAAATAAAGGAGGAGGTGAAGCTCACTTTTTAGAAGCATAGAAAAGGGATGTTGAAGCAGAAGGTGTTGAGGATGGAAAATACCTGATGTTGAGGAAGGTTCACTTAAAACTAGAGCCAGAAATTGAAAATCCAGTGCAGAAGAATAGTCTATTCAGGACAACTTGCAATACTAAAGACAGAGTATGCAAGGTGATAATTGACAGTGGAAGCACTAATAACTTAGTGTCCATAGAAATGGTGGATAAATTGGAGCTGGAGACAACTGCACTTCCAAATCCATATAAATTCTCATGGTTGTAGAAAGGGCACCAGGTAATGGTCACTAAAAAATGCCCTGTTGAATTTAAAATAGGAGGATATAGAGATGAAATTTTGTGTGATGTGATTCCCATGGATGCATGCCATGTTTTGTTTGGAAGACCATGGCAGTTTGACATAAATTTCATTCATGATGGGAGAAAAAATAATTACACCTTGGAAAAGAATGGTAGGACACACATGTTCCTACCAATAAAGGAGAAGAAAGTAAAGGAAGAATCCAACACAAGCATACTTCTCATGAGTGGGAAGAAACTCCCGAGTGAAGTCAAGAAGGAACAAGCGATGCATTTTTTTGTGGTGAGGAAACCCAGAGTTGTCCTTACAAGTAATTCGATGGATGATTTTCCTGAAGAAGTTCAGAAGTTATTGGATAATTTTGTTGACATAGTAGTGGATGATTTTCCTAACTAATCACCACCCATCAGGAGTATCAACCATTGATCCAAGTGGATATCGGTGGCCACCCACCTTTTCCGACTGGCTCAAAATAGTTTTCTGGCAATTTTGGCAATTTACTATTTTTAGTAGGTTTTAACTTCCGAGGCCATTTTGAGGGCCTAAATGAAGGTTTTTCAAGATCAAGGTTCTCAATCATAGCCAAAGGCATGATTGAGCCCCCAAAATGAATCTCCTCGATGATACCTTTCTAACGAGCTATCATACGCCTAAAATAGAGATCGTATGCAAAATTTACGACCCCAGGAAGTTGATGTACTAACTTACCCAAATGGGGCCCACATGACTTTTGGTGCTTCATCTCCTAGGGTTAGGTTTTTGGATGTCTAGGGTTTTTGGCATTCCTAATTATTTTAAAAAGGCCTTCAGAGCCTCATTGTAATCATCTTCTTGCAAATGTGAGTAGCCGTCACATCTCTTCTCAGAGATAAGATGCCACCATTCTAGCGAGTCTTTCACTCTGTATTTTTATAGTCTTTGTACATTTCTTTCATTAATAGAAATCGTGTATTACTTTATATCTATGTTTATGGTTGCATCTCTGATACATTTTTGTTATATTATTGAATATCCGTGATATCTCTGTGCATTTCTTTATTATATCTCCGATCTCATTTTGTGCCAAAAATAATCTGGATCAGTGGTATCAGAGAAGACTGCTCTTGATCGTTTTTTTTAGTGCATGTCCTTGACAGGGTCTGAGTATAAAAATTTGGGTCTTGAGCTTGTCTCTCTTGAAGAAAATCGCTCTCGCACACCCATGAAATGCTCAATGGCGGAAGAAAAGAAAAATGATGGAGCAGACAATCCTATCAATTTGTTGCTTGAGCAAGCTTTCACACGACAAAGGGACGAAATGATGGAGAATTTTGCCCACATCCTTAAACGCCTGTCGATAGCATCAGATGCATCTTCATCAAGCGGCCACTTTGGAGGCACCTCACCTTTCAAGGTACAAGTTAATTTTGATATTCCTATATTTGAAAAATAGATAGATGCAGAGGCCCTAGAAAAATGGTTAACTCTTCTAGAAGGTTATTTCTCTTTTCACAATTTTTACGACAAAGAAAAGATCACCTTCACACTCCTTAAATCTCTCCCTCATGTCAAACATTGGTGGGAAACTTGCTGGGAGCAAAGTTCCACAGAGGATTTTGGAATATATGGGCCAATCCCACTTGGGAATTTTTTGTGGATGAGGTAAAGGAACAGTATTACCCTGTTGGCAACTATGAGGACCAGTACATGAGATGGACCACACTGCGGCAAGAGAGAGGCCAAGCAGTTCTGAAGTTCACCAATAGCTTTCATACCTTGCGCACCAAGCTGGGTATCAAAGACTCCGAGCGACATTTGGTTCTGAAATACCGTGGGGCTCTAAACAGATACATCTAGACTAAAATGGATTTTTTGGACATCTCATCACTCGGTGCAACTTATCGATATGTTGTTAAAATTGAGCATAAATTTAAGCACCAGAACAAACGAGAATTTAGGTCTACAAATACGCAACAACCAAAGTATGACAAATACGACCCTAATAAACAGTCTCCTGAAAACCAGTCCAAGACATAGGAAAAGAAGGGTCACGGGAAGAAAAAGAAGGACACCAAAAAATGGTGTGATTTCCACAAAAGCCCCTGGCACAACACCGACAAATTTTGCTCAAAAAAGTCATTGGTGGCCGAGATCAAAGACAAGCAGCGGAACCTTGATTTAGAATCTGATTCTAAAAATAATGGTAAAGGACAGATCATTGATGCAGACCCCACTGCTATTGTTGCGACCGCAACAATTCAACTAGAAGAACCAACAGATCCTGAAGAGGTGGAGCACCTTTTTCATTCATAGATGTGGGTGAAGGGGACCCCACTACATTTTATTGTTGATAGAAGAAGCCAGAAAAACCTCATCTCAGCAGAGGTCATCAAACAGCTGGGATTGTTGACAACACCACACCCACATCCATACAACATTGGGTGGCTTCGGCAAGGACGAGATCTCCATGTTAGCCAACAGTGTCGATTGTCATACGACATCCCACCCTTCAAGGATGAGGTATTATGTGATGTTTCCCCACTGGATGTCTGTGATGTTATCTTAGGCCAACCATATATGTGGAGACACCATGTTGTTTATGAGTCTCGATCCTATAGTGTCATTGTTACTTTAGGGGGTCATCCCTACAGAATACTAGAGATAGTTCCAACTATTGTTACACCTAAAAAGTGTCGCAAGGTAGTATCTCATACTGGAAAATTTAGCTTCTTCACAATCTGTTCAAAAGGGGAACATAAGGACACTGCAACCACTGCAACCTCGCCCCCTGCACCTTCTATCCAATAGAATCAGGTCGACAAGGTTGTAGAAAATCACAAATATTCCTTCTGCACACCTTCCTCTCATGTAGCTCTACTTATTGAATAGCCTCAACTTCAACAGGTTCATGACAGAATTCCACAAACTAAGCAGCACGACATCTCTAGTAATACAAGCAGCTCACCAAGATGTAGATCCAACAAATACTTTTCCCTCTCCCCCGGGAAATCAACGCAATGGAGACCATTACTTCCTAAGGAGTGAGGATTGATCCAAGTGGATATCGGTGGCCACACACCTTTTTTGACTAGCTCAAAACAGTTTTCTGGCAATTTTGGCAATTTATTATTTTTAGCAGGTTTTAACTTATGGGGCCATTTTGAGGGCCTAAATGAAGGTTTTTCAAGATCTAGGTTCTCAATCATATCCAAAGGCATGATTGAGCCCCTAAAATGAATCTCCTTGATGAGACCTTTCCAACGAGCTATCATACTGATGCAGGCGTGTTCGCAAGCATGTCCGCTCACAGGGTCTTCCCTCTACCACGGCCCGAAGAACTCTGATTGTCCTTCTATTTACCTATTGGGAAGTCTGCACCCACAGAACCCTTCACGCGATCCCCTCTCTTCACTTATTGGGGGCTCAAACTTCGCGACTTTGCGAGGTTAGTGGTCAAACATTCGACCCTCAAATCCCCGAACCCCGATACAAGTCGACGCTGACATTCCCTTCTATTTCGGGACTCTTCTTATCGTACTTTCATCACTCGCGGTGTTGAGCAACTCGATTTACCGAACCCCGAATCTCGATACATTGAAAATCCGATGCACATGCGGGTTGACTTTTCAATGGTCCCTTTACTCCATCGGCATTTCGGAGTTCACAAGATCGCGAATCCTAATGCCTATATTTCGTGCCTTCTCCTTCCCCGAATTCCCAAATGGATGTACCACCTATCCACCTATAAATACCTGTGGCCCCCACACTGTTCCTTTGGCCTGTCGGTATATCGCGTTTCGCGATTCCAAATTGCAAGAGTATCCTATCCTCAGGATCTCCAAAACGCCGAACCCCGACTTCGTCAGGTCTTCCGACATGCGTCCCAAATGATGGACGGCTCTAATCTTGTCAAGATTTCCATTTTGGATTTGCCCGATATCTGGTGCACAGGATTCTCGGTTTCTCGATCCCCGATGCCTCAATATCCCGATGCTTCTCGAGGTTTCCACTCAGCTCATGAGGATTCAAACCCTGCGCAACTCCTGTCAAACGGACGGTTGACGGGTAACTGGTTGATGATTCAATGGCTCACGATCCCTACAGCTTGAACTCTAGATGCAGCCATAACCTCCCCACTTCTTTACCAGATCATACGGCTGGCGGGATTTTTCAAATCCTCTCCACAAGATCCTGACCGTCTGTCTCTTCCTCCTCGATACTTTCATGAATTGAACCAAGGACTCCTTCTCGAACTTAATCACCTATGACACACAACTCTGACGCCTTGAGTCATTCGATATGATCCAAATCCTTATGCTACCTTCAATAGCTTCAAGGCTTTATCCCTCTTGATCTTTCTCAGGACTCTGAGTCTTAGAGAAGATTCTTGCGCACACTCCTTGCGGCAACTCTCAGATGCTTCTAAGTGTTGAATACCTTCGACTCTGCGCACTCCTGTAGTAGCAGTCTCTCACACCTTACTCAGGTTCGCAATCCTGATATTTTTCTTTTCCTGTGCACTCCTTGCACGGCTTCTATGCCCAACTGCACTTCTGCGGAAATGAGGAAAAACGCTACCTATCTGAACCCTTTGTCAACGCATTCCTTGCGGACACTTCAACTGCACTCCTTGCAGGAATTCTTGCTCAGATAGAGAAACAATTGAAACTCATTCCCTCTTCCTTTCAGACTTTACTTAGAACATGAAATCATATACACAGCACATCAACGCAAATGTTTAACAGGAAGCAAACATTCATGAGCATAACATCAATACACAGAGAACAACACAAACCATGAATTTGAATCCAAGACTTCTATTAATCCAAATATATGTACATGAGTGATCTTACACAGTTCTCAGTATGCACTTGCTCTTCCTTCTTCAGAATTCTTCCCAATCTAATGATACAATACACAATGAGGGTGTCTATATCCCATTTCCCCCTTGTGCTCTCAAACAGTCTAATCTAGAATTAAATTCTATCTACCTACATTAACTACTTTAAATGCCTCCTACCTACAAAGGATGAGAGCGTATGGCTCAAGGTCCTAATTACATCACACAAGTGTGCTTCATTAAATTGTTACATTAATGTTCGCGCAACAATCCCAAGGTAAATTTCAAAATTTATGTTGGCGCTTGCCCAACTGTCTCTTGCCTTCTGTGTTGGCTAGCTTGATGTGGGAGATGCTCCTGCATCATACTCCCTCACTTGAAAATTTTCATGGGCTCCTGTCCATGAGCTCATGTACGATATGTCCATGCTTCTGTATCTCCGCTTCATTCTTCCAACTGGCATCTTCAACTAGATGGTTCTTCCATTTGACCAGATACTCAAAGTATTGCTTTCGCCTGGTCCTCTTACCCACTCATTTATCTAGTATCCGCTCCATCTGTGGCTTGTCTACAACTGGCATATTCTTTTTCCACTGAGTCTCTGATGGTTCATTATTTGTTCCTGCTTCCTCATCTTTGTATGGCTATAGATCTGAGACATTGAATATCGGATAAATTCTGATCCCATCGGGTAATTCAATCTCATAAGCATTTTCTCCAATCTTCTTCAAGTCCCTACATGGTCCGATCTTCTTCATCTTCGATTTATTATATGTTCCTCTCGGGAACCTTTCCTTTCTCAGATGTGCTAAAATCAAGTCACCAACTTCGAATTGAAGTTGTCTTCTGTGTTGATCTGCTCTTCTCTTATACTCCTGAATTGAATTCTACAACCGCTCCTTCACTCCGCTGCAAAGTTCCTTCATTGATTCTACGAAATCTTTTGCACTAGCGCTCCTAGTTGCATTATGTTCTAAATCCCTCAATTCATAAATTCCCCTCGGCTGCATGCCATAGACAATCTGAAACGGACTTTGTCCTGTGCTCCGATTCACTGAATCATTATACGCAAACTCTGCATGTGGTAATACATTGTCCCACTAGCTGTGGTGTTCCGTCACCAAGCTCCTTAGCAAGTCTCCCAAACTTTTGTTCACTACTTATGTTTGTCCATCCATCTAAGGATGATAAGCTAAACTAAAAAATAAGTTAGTTCCCAGCTTCTTCCATAAGGTCCTCCAGAAGTTCCCTATGAACTTCGTATCTCTATCTGAAACTATACTCTTTGGTAAGCCATGAAGTCGAATGACTTCTTTGAAAAACAAGTTCGCGATGTGAGTCGCATCACTGGTTTTCTGACATGGGATAAAGTGTGCCATCTTGGAAAATCTATCCACCACCACAAAGATCGAATCAAATCCTCTTTGCATTCTTGGCAACCACAACACAAAATCCATGCTAATTGCATCCCACAACCTTTCTGGTATAGGAAATGGTTGATAAAACCCTGCATTATGCTTTTTTCCCTTCAAATGCTGGAAAAATTTGCATCTATCCACGAATCTTTTGACATATGTTCGCATTCCTGGCCAAAAATATGATTCATTCATCTTCGCGAATGTTTTGTCATGACCAAAGTGCCCTGCTAATCCTCCACTGTGTTTTTCCTTCAACAAATTCTCTCTCATGGATCATTTTGGAATACACAGTTGATTGCCCCTGAACAACAATCCTTCTTGGATCATGTATTCGACCCATTGGCTTCTATCCCTGAGAACTGGATTCTTAGCTTCTTCATACGCTTCCTTAGAATCTTGATCATCTGTGTACATGTCCTTGAGATCATCAAAACCCAATGTTTTGACTCAGAACTCCTGCAACAATAAACACTTCCTGCTCAAAGCATCAGCCACTTTGTTAGCAGTACCAGAAATATGTTTTACTACAAATGTGAAATTCTGCATATATTCAACCCATTTGACATGCTTCTGATTCAACTTCTCCTGTTGAGTCACAAACTGCAGTGCATGATTGTCACTGTACAAAACAAATTCTTTGGGTATCAAGTAATGCCTCCATTTCTTCAGTGCCTGTATGATAGCATAAAATTCCTTATCATAAGTGGAATATTTCATCTTTGCTTCATTCAACTTCTTGCTGAAATATGTGATTGGCCTATATTCCTAACTCAAGACTACCTCGATTACAAATCTGCTTGCATCGCATTTCACCTTAAATGTCTTTTGGAAATCCAGCAACACCAAAACTGGTTGTTCCATGATCTTCATCTTCAATAGATTGAAACTTTTCTCAGCCTCTTCAGTCCAGTGAAAAGATTTATCTCTTTTCTTCATTGTATCCATCATTGTTGTGCTAATTCCACTAAAATTCATGATGAATTTCTGGTAGAAACTAGCCAATCCGTGAACACTTCTCACCTCAAATATATTCTTTGGTGATGGCCAATTCTTGATAACCTCCACCTTATCTGGATCCATCCTCAACTCATTTGCTGAAATAACAAATCCCAAGTAAATGAGCTTTGTCTTCACAAATGAGGATTTCTTCATGTTTATCAACAACTTCTCCTGTTGTAATTTCTCCATCACTGTAGCCAAATGCTTCAGATGCTCTACTGTTGTTTTACTAAAAACTAGTATGTCATCCAAATACACAATGACAAACTTCCCGATGAACTCCCTCAGGACTTCGTTCATCAACCTCATGAAGGTACTTAGCGCATTTGTTAATCCAAATGGCATAACAAGCCATTCATACAACCCTTCATTTGTCTTGAATGTTGTCTTCCATTCATCACCTTCTCTCATGCGGATTTGGTGATAACCACTTTTTAAATCAATCTTTGAAAAATAATTTGCTCCACTTAAACAATCCATCAGATCATCCATTCTTGGCAATGGGAATCTGTACCTGATAGTTATCTTATTAATCGCCCTTGAATCAGTACACATCCTCTAGCCTTCGTCTTTCTTCAGACTGAGTATTGTTGGAACAACACATGGACTCAAGCTTTCCCTGACTAAACCTTTGTCCAACAAATCCTGGACTTGCCTCTTGACTTCTTCATTCTCCTGTGGCGTCAATCTATACGCGGCTTTGTTTGGCAAACTGGCTCCTAGTATGAGATCAATGTGATGACTCACACTCCTGATTGGTGGCAACGAATGAGGTAATTCGTCCACTGCAATGTCAGTGAACTCTTCTAGCAGTTCCTGAACCTCCTCTGGTAAATCATATACCCTTGTGCTAGTCAACACAATTCTAAGCTTTCTGATCATAATAAACTGTGGATATTCCTTCTTCTTAACCTCTGTAATAAGTTCCTTCCCACTCATGAGAAGTACTGTGTTGCTTACTTCCGGCTTCACCTCTTTATCTTTTATTGGAAGCAACATGTGTGTCCTCCCATTCTTCTCTAGGGTGTATGTGTTCATTCTCCCATCACGAATCACATTCTTGTCATATTTCCATGGTCTACCCAGCAATAGATGATAAACATCCATGGGAATGACATCACATAGAATCTTATCATTATATCCTCCTATCTTGAATTGAACTAAACATTGTTTTGTGATAGTTACCTGGTGTCCCTTTTGTAGCCACGAAACTTTATACGGGCTTGGATGATCAGTCGTCTCTAGCTCCAGCTTCTCTACCATCTCATTTGAAACGAGGTTATTCATGCTACCGCTATCCACAATGAATTTGCATACCCAGTCCTTGGTCTTACAAGCAGTCCTAAAAACACTGTTTCTTTGCGCTGAATTCTCCACCTTCTTCTCAGGTGTCAAAAGAATCTTTCACATCACCAGCGATCTTCCACCTTCAGCATCTTCCATCTCAGCATCTCACCTATGTGCCTCGATGATGTGAGTTTCTCCAGTTTCTTTCTTTTTCTCTGGACACTCGTAAGACTTGTGTCCATTCTTTCCGCATGTGAAGCATGTGATTACTCCACCTCTGCCTCTTCCTCTACCTCTAGTACGAGGAAAAGTGTTTTTATCAGCATAATCTCCTCTCTTCTCATTATGTTGCCTTCTTTGTTCAACATATGGCCCTCTCTGTGAGCTTACCCCTTTCTCCATTCCTGCCTGAGGTTTCTTCCAGTCATCCCTGGGCTTCTGGGTTCTTTCCTGGGAAACTGATTTGCCTCTGGGCTGACTTTTTCCTCTGCCCCTCTGACTCTTCTTTCAGCTCAGCTTCTCTTCAGCCTTCAGAGCCATCTGATAAGCATATTCCACCATTCGGATGGTTACCATGCTCATCTCATCCTGCATCTCATATCTCAGGCCATTCATATACCTGGCTACTTTTTCATCATTGCTTTCACGATGACCTGCCCTGATATTCAGCCTGTAAAATTCCTCAGTATATTCCTTTACTGTCATCAGCTTCTGCCTCATGTTTTGCATCCTCTTGAACAGAGAAATTTGATAGTCCCTGGGAATGAATTTTGCCTTCATCTTTGCAATCATCCTGTCCCAGCTCTTAATTTTTTGCTTGCCTTGGCAACGCCTATCCGCTTGTAGTTCATCCCACCACAATGCGGTGTGCCCCTTGAATCTTGTGACAGCATGCTTGAACTTCTTGTCTTCTTCGACATATTCATAGTCAAAGTATGTGTCTAGAGCTCTAATCCAGTCTAGAAGCTCTTCTACATCCAAATTTTCTTCATAAACTGGAATGTCCATTTTCGCCTTTGCACCCATTCTTGCAACAGCTTTTAGCAAGCGTTCATTTGTTGCATCTTCTGCTGTGACTTCTTCTTCTCCATGTCCAGCATCATCTTCACTTTCAAACTCACTGATATCTCCTACATCAGCTGTGCGCCTTTGCCTTATCTTCATGTCCACAATTCTGTCGCGTAGGTTATGCATATCTCTTTCTACTTCTGGATTCTACACCTATCTACCCCTTCCTCTGGGCATTTCCCTTTCCTCCTCTAGATCGGGTGATTGTCTATCTCTTCTCCTTGGCGGCATGGTGAATTTTCTTCCTCCCTGCTACAGAAAGCAAAGAATATTTTCTAAGCTCTGATACCACTTGATGCAGGCGCGCTCGCAAGCACGTCCACTCACAGGATCTTCCCTTTACCATGGCCCAAAGAACTCTAATTGTCCTTCTATTTCCCGATCGGGAAGTCTACACCCACAGAACCCTTCGCGTGATCCCCTCTCTTCACTTATCAGGGGATCGGACTTCGCAACTTCGCGAGGTCAGTGGTCGGACATTCGACCCTCAAATCCCTGAACCCCGATACAAGTCGACACTGACCTTCATTTCTATTTCGGGACTCTTCTTATTGCGCTTTCAGTGCTCGCGGTGTCGAGAAACTCGATTTATCGAACCGTGACTCCCGATACGCTGAAACTCCAACGCACGTGCAGGTTGAATTTTCAACGGTCCCTTTACTCCATCGGCATTTCGAAGTTCACAAGATCGTGAATCCCAATGCCTATATTTCGGGCCTTCTCCTTCCCCGAATTCCCGAACGGATGTACCACCTATCCACCTATCAATACCTGTGGCCCCCACATTGTTCCTTTGGACTGTCGGGATATCGCGTTTCGCGATTCCAAATTGCAAGAGTACCCTGTCCTCAAGACCTCTGAAACACCGAACCCCGACTTCATCAGGTCTTTCGACACACATCCCAAATGATGGATGGCTCTGAGCTTGTCGGGATTTCCATGATGGATTTACCCAATCTCTGGTCCACGAGATTCCCAATTTCCCGATCCCTGATGCCTCAATATCCCGATGCTTCTCGGGGTTTCCACTCTGCTCACGAGGATTCAAAACCTTCACAACTCCTGTCAAATGGACGCTTGATGGGTAACTGGTTGATGATTCAATGGCTCACAATCCCTAGAGATTGAACTCTATATGCATCCATAACCTCCCCACTTCTTTACCAGATCAGATGGTTGGCGGGATTTTGCAAATCCTCTCCACAAGATCCTGACCGTCTGTCTCTTCCTCCTCGATACTTTCATGAATTGAACCAAGGACTCCTTCTCGAACTTAATCACTTGTGACACAAAACTCCGATGCCTTGAGTCACTTGAAATGCTCCAACTCCTTATGCTACCTTCAATAGCTTCAAGGCTTTATCCCTCCTCAGCTTTCTCAGGACTCTGAGTCTTAGAGAAGATTCTTGCACCCACTCCTTGCGGTAACTCTCAAATGCTTCTAAGTGATGAATACCTTTGACTCTGCGCACTCATGCGGCAGCAGTCTCTCACACCTTTCTCAGGTTCACAATCCTGATATTTTTCTTTGCCTGCGAACTCCTTGCACGGCTCCTGTGCCCAACTGCACTTCTGCGGAAATGAGGACAAACGCTACCTATCTGAACCCTCTGTCAATGCACTCCTTGCGTACACTTTGACTACACTCCTTGCATGAATTCTTGCTCAGATAGAGAAACAATTGAAACTCATTCCCTCTTCCTTTCAGACTTCACTTAGAACATGAAATCATATACACAACATATCAAAGCAAATGTATAACAGGAAGAAAACATTCATGAGCATAACATCAATACACAGAGAACAACACAAACCATGAATTTGAATCCAAGATTTCTATTGATCCAAATATTTGTATATGAGTGCTCTTACACAGTTCTCAGTATGCTCTTTCTCTTCCTTCTTTAGAATTCTTCCCAATCTAATGATACAATACACAATGAGGGTGTCTATATCCCGTTTCCCCCTTGCGCTCTCAAACAGTCTAATCTAGAATTAAATTCTATCTACATGCATTAACTACTTTAAATGCCTCCTACCTACTAAGGACAAGAGCGTATGGCTCAAGGTCTCAATTACATCACACAAGTGTGCTTCATTAAATTGTTACATTTATGTTCGCGCAACAGTCCCAAGGTAAATTTCAAAATTCGTGTTGGTGCTTGCCCAATTGTCCCTTGCCTTCTGCGCTGGATTGCTTGACATGGGAGATGCTCCTGCATCACATATGCCTAAAATGGAGATGATATGAAAAAGTTGCGACCCCAGGAAGTTGATGTACTAACTCACCCAAATGGGGCCCACATGACTTTTGGCACTTCATCTCCTAGGGTTAGGTTTTTGGATGTCTAGGGTTTTTGGCATTCCTGTTTATTGTAAAAAGGCCTTTAAAGCCTCATTGTAATCATATTCTTGCGAATGTGAGTAGCCATCACATATCTTCTCAAAGATAAGCTGCCACCATTCTAGCGAGTCTTTCACTCTGTATTTTTACAGTCTCTGTACATTTCTTTCATTAATAGAAATCATGTATTGTTGTATATTTTTGTTTATGGTTGCATCTATGATACATTTTTGTTATATTATTGAATATATGTGATATCTCTGTGAATTTCTTTATTATATATTCGATCTCATTTCATGCCGAAAATAATCCGGATCAACCATCATATTGATTTGATACCAGGAGCAATTTTTCCAAACAAAGTAGCATACAGATTGACACCTCAAGAGAATGAGGAGGTAAATAACCAAGTTCAGGAGTTTTTAGACAAGGGTTTGGTTAGAGAAATATTGAGCCCATGCGTAGTACCAAATGTGTTAAGTCCAAAGAAGGATGGAGGATGGAGAATGTGTACAAACTCGAGAGACATAAACAAGATCACCATCAGGTATATATTTATTTTGCCAAGAATGGATGACTTAATGGATTGTTTAAGTGGAGAAAATTATGTTTCTAAGATATATTTTAAAAGTGGATATCACCAGATAAGGATGAGAGAAGGTGATGAGTGGAAAACAACCTTTAAGATGAATGAAGGGTTGTATGAGTGGCTTGTTATACCATTTGGATTAACAAATGCTCCAAGTACTTTTATGAGGTTGATGAATGAAATACTGAAATCTTTTAATGGTAAGTTTGTGGTTGTATATCTGGATGATATATTGTTCTTTAGCAAGACTAAAGAGGAACATTTGAGACATCTAACATTAGTGATGAGGAGACTACAACAGGAGAAGTTGTTGATAAATCTAAAGAAGTCCTCTTTTATGAAGACATAACTCATTTACTTGGGTTTTGTGATCTCTTCAAATCAATTGAAGATGGATCCAGAGAAGGTGAAAGAAATCAAATAATGGCCATCACTAAGGAGTATGTTTGAAGTAAGAAGCTTCCATGGATTAGAAAGTTTCTATAGGGAGTTCATCAGAAATTTTAGTGGAATTTGTGCACCAATGATGGATACAATGAAGAAAAGGCACAAGTCTTCTAAATGGATAGAGGAGGCCGAGAGGATCTTCTCTATATTGAAGGAGAAGATAACGGAACAACCAATTCTGATCATACCAAATTTTGGGAAGACATTCCAAGTGAGATGTGATGCATGTTGAGTTGCAATTGGAGCAGCCTTGAGATAGGATAATAAACCAGTTGCATATTTCAATGAGAAGTTGAATGAGACTAAGAGAAAGTCCTCCACATATGAAAAATAATTTTATGCCATAATTCAAGCCTTGAAGAAATGGAGGCACTACCTTGTTCCAAAAGAATTTTTCTTGTACAATGAAAACCAAGCTTTACAATTCATAACCAGACAGGAGAAGTCAAACTAGAGACATGCTAAGTGGATAGAATTTATGAAAAATTTCACTTTTTTCATTAAACATATTTATGGTAATGCTAACAAAGTTGTTGATGCATTGAGTAGGAGATGTTTGATTCTGCAGGAATTTCAGGTCAAGACCTTGGCGTTTGAAAACCTTAAGGATATGTATTGTGATGATCCATATTTCTAGGAAGCATACGAAAATCCTGTGCTGAGAGATAAGAGCTAGTGGACAAAGTATATGATTCAAGAAGGATTGTTGTTCAAGGGAAATCAATTGTGCATACCGAAATTCTCAATGAGGGATAACATTTTGAAAGAAAATCATAGTGGAGTATTGACTAGACATTTCGACCGACAGTTCAACAGTTCATACTATTGGCTAGGTATGAGAACAATAATGATAAAGTTTGTGAACAGATGTAGAATCTACCAACCTGCAAAAGGAAAAAGACGGAACACTGGATTGTATCAAACATTTCCAATACCAGAGAGGCCTTGGGATGCAATAAGCATGGATTTTGTATTGGGACTACCAAGAACACAAAGGGGATGTGATTCCATATTTGTGGTGGTGGATAGGTTTTAAGAGATGGCACACTTTATCCCATGCCAGAAGAGTAGTGATGCAACACATGTTGCAAATTTATTTTTCAAGGAAGTTGTTCGACTTCATGGATTACCCAAAAGTATTGTCTCAAATAGAGATACCAAATTCGTTGGTCATTTCTAGAGAACAATGTGGAAGAATTTGGGGATAGATATGTCCTTTAGATCAACTTATCACCCTCAAAAATATGGACAGACTGAGGTGGTGAATATAACTTTAGGAAACTTATTGAGGAGTCTGGTCACTGAGCATCATAGTTAGTGAGATCAGAAGTTTTGTAGCAGAATATTTTTCAAAGAAAATAAAGAATCTCCATATCTAGATCAGAGAGAAGTTGTAGATCTCTAGCCAGATGTACAAGCATAGAGTTGATAAACATCGCAGAGAGATTCAATTTGAAGTAGGAGATCAAGTTCTAGGACATCTTAGGAAAGAAAGGTTCCCAAGGGGAACATATAACAAGTTGAAGATGAAGAAGATAGGACAATGTAATATCTTAAGGAAGTTTGATGAAAATTTCTATGATATTGAGCTGTCAGATGATGTGGACATATCACCCATATTCAACATATCATACATGTATCCTTACAAAGAAGAGGAAGTAGGAGAAACAAAAGATTAGAAAGAGATTCAATGGGAAAAGAAAATGCCTGTAACAGAAAAGACATAGATGGATAAGATCATTGATCAAAGGATTGGAAAGAAAATAAGGAGAAAGACATACCTTGAGTATTTTGTAAAGTGGAATGGACACTCGATAGAAGATGCCAGTTGGGAAAATGAAGTCGATATCCAGAAGCATGGAAATTCAGTGCATGAGCTCATGGAAAGGAGTCCATGAATTTTTGTCCAACGGAGTATGATGCAAGAGAATCGTCAGCAAGAACACGTGGAGAGATAACTCAACACCTTAGCGTGCCTTTGAATCATTTAGAATCTCAAATGTTGGCATTTCCTGCAAATCATTTTTTTGAAATGATTGAAAAACTCAAGAAGATCAAATGCTTGAGATATGAATGATCATGAGTGATCTGGGAATTTCACTCCTAGATTTTAATGTAATGGAACTTAAGTAGTAGTTATTTATTTTCGAGAAGACGAGTAGTCAGACGGAACCCTAAGAACCCTCTGAGATAAATAGAGGTGTTGTATGCCCGAATGAGGCTATTGCAAATTAGTAGGAAATTGTTGTGATTTAGTTGTCACTGATTTTTTAGTTCTTCTTTTATCATAGCTATAGACATTTAAGTTTGAATGAATATAACATAGGAAAATCGATCCAATGCATGGTGTTGCTACTGTTTACAATTTCCTGGTTTTTTTTTTCATGAATGAATGAGTTATGTTGTTGAGTACATGAAGCTATGAAGTGTTTCGATAAGTTTCATTTGTTTCTCTTCGTTGAGTTCATGCAAGGTGTGCATACAGTTTGCAAGGAGTGCGTTGATAGAGTCTATTTCAACTCATAATCTCAGAAGAGATAGCGTGAACTTTCCATTTGCAAGGAGTGCAAAGGGG
Source organism: Picea glauca (assembly GCA_000966675.3). Classification (NCBI taxonomy): domain Eukaryota; kingdom Viridiplantae; phylum Streptophyta; class Pinopsida; order Pinales; family Pinaceae; genus Picea; species Picea glauca. Next base: position 538,416 of record JZKD02S1888895.1, read on the forward strand.
CTATTGCAAGGCATGCACAGTCACCCGCAAGAAGCTAAATCTTGTGTAAGAATCTACAGCAAGGAGTGCACATATCTGAAGTTCAACTAAGTGTCAAAGTAACCCTCTAAGGATTCAAAGGGTTAGAGGGAGAAATCTCAAGAGAGATAGTGGGATAAATATCCAAAGGGAGTGAAGCTTTGAAGGTTTCACGAGTCACTGACTAAGATCCATCAAGGAGGGAGTGGGATCACTCCAAATCATTGGATATGGGTAAAGAGAATGAAATTTAAGTCTCTGCGTGCACATAGGAATGAGGATTCTCCAAAGTCTCAAAGAGACTAGGGACCTTCCATCATCCAGAGGAACAGGTGGTGTAAGATCCATAACTCTGGAGCGGAAGTACTTTAGGAGTTTTGTTGACAAGAAGAAAGTGAAATCACTGAAGAACTGAAATATATCTTGACCGTTGGTCTCCATGAGGTACGTGTCAACAAATTTTCGACTTCGAGTGAAAACACTCCGGGAGAAAGTGAGTGTGTAGAAGTTGAAAACCCCAAATCTTGGATAGCTTAATTGAATCGTAGCCATGCGATTCATAAGGACACGTGGTAGAGATTAGTGAACTCTGGGTGAAAACACTCTGGGAGAAAGTGAGTGTGAAGACGTTGAAAACCCTGAAGCCCAGATAGCCAAAGTGAATCGTAGCCATCTGATTCAGAAGGACATGCAGAAGAGAACTTTGAACTCCGAGTGAAACCACTCCGAGAGGAAGCAAGTGTGTATAAGTTGAAAACCCTGAAGCCCAAACATCTGAAGTGAATCTTAGTCATCCGATTTAGAAAGACATGCGGCAGAGATCCATGAATTATGGGTGAAAACACTCTAGGGGAAAGTGAGTGTTTAGGAGTTGGGGCTCCTGAAGCCCAAAGAGCCGAAATGAACCACAACCATCGAACTGTGAGGGATGCGCGTCGACAGATCATCAACTTCGGGTGAAAGCACTCCGGGAGAAAGAGAAAGATGAGAGTTGGAAGTCCCAAATCCTGAATAGAGAATTGGTTTGTGACCATCGATATCTGGGAGACACGCATCAACAGATCGTGAAATCTCGGTGAAAGAACTTCAGAAAGAATTGAGTGTGGAGAGGTTGAGATTCTCAAAGGTCGAAGCCCCGAAGGGAATTAGAACCATTGATCTGTGTGTTATCACTCTGTAAATTCCCAGAGGTTTTTATGAGGTAAAAAGAAACTTATCAGAGGTAACCTTAACCAACCGCTTCGAAACTGGAAGCTATCCCTACCAGTTTTAGAGAGGGATCTCTCTATGAGCTCTAGATTTGTTTGTTTTTTCAAAGATTTTAGGCTACTTAGAAAGAATATAACTGAGTTGTTTGTATTGTTTTTTAATGAAGTGGATGAATATCAATTACACTTCCATTGGGCTATGGGTTATGTTTTTAAAATATAGAAGTTAAAGACAACATTACAAGATTCGTTTCATAGTGAAAGATAGTGTTAATGTTGGATTCTTTAGAAATAAAAATGGCGTATTGCTGAAAAGGTGACATATCAGTTAAAATAAAAAGAATTTAAGAATTTATTTGTTATAACATCAGAGGAAAAACATTTAAATCTATAAAAGATTAAGAACATAGTACACAGTGGTAAATTCTGCAACTTTAACTTCTTTTAAAGATTAGATTTTAGAGAGACAATATGATAACTGAGAAAGAAAAAACTTGTACGTGGACAGAGGGAACTTCACCAACAATTGACACGTAGGAATCCTGTGAAACTTCTCTTTGTATTACTGGAACAACTTATTGATAAAAATTACAACAACTAGAGCTTGCTCAGGCGTAAATATCAACAACCACTCCTTCTTCTAAGTGAGAAATATTTATAATAAAAGTTACAATGACCCTGTCATTAATGATCAGGACATGAAAGAGTCTGAGTCTAACTAACTAATCTAACAAGATGCAAAAATGTAGTAACTGATGATGATGTGTTGAATCTCTCATGTTGATTTCGGGGAAGACCATTGTTGAGTCATTCAGATGACTTCAATTGTGCTGGACACTGAGCTGGACGCTGAGATGGATGTTGAGATGGATTATGAGATGGATGATGAGATGGATGAGGCTCTGCCTTTACTCAATCAAATCACACAGCTCATCCCATCTTTGTGTGCCTGGGATGGTAATTTTCAATAACCGGTAGTAAACTTCATCCATATCGGTGTATTTAGCAAAAGTCGGCTTGATGATGAAGACATACTTGATCTCGTGCTGAATGCTGAGGTCATGCTACAGAGTCTCCAAGAATTATTTGCCAGTGATGCTACCCTGTATCCCTGAAAAATTGGAACTGTCTTTGGCCATGGTGGCGATCATTTTCTTGTAATCGAACAGAGTCATTAGTTTATCATTTAGGACATGTAGATCAGGAAGACCCTTTTTCTATAAGGCTTGAATCTTGCTAAAAAATCTTTGAGCTCCAATGTCCATGTTTTGAGCCTTTTCCTCCAACTGTAACATCAATCCCCTTTTAGTCAATACTCTTTTTACCTTGAGGATAGTCTCTGTTATGTCTTCGAATTTCAATTCTTCCAGCTCTTCTTTGGTTTTGGAGTTCAGAAACTTGATGATCTCATTGGCTACTGAGGGCATCTCACCCAGCTCTGTTCTTATCCTATCAATGGCTTGCCTACTCTTTAACACCAGATCATGTTGCTCGAACATGATTTGCACCATGGGCCAAATTTCATTTATGGATTTTACAATATCTGTCCATATGTTTTCCTTAGCCTCTGCTAATGTCTTGCTTGCCACTATTTGTTTCTAGAGATGTTGTATTTTGTGCTTGAGTTTCTCTAACACCTATCTCTCAACATTGTATCTTGTTTGGAAAGAAGACTTGATTTGCTGTATATTTTCAATATCCATTTTCAACCTATTGATCTCTATTCCTTGCAGAGTCATTTCCTCCGTGGATTTTGCTAACTCCATAGTTTTTTCCAGTGCTGTCAATGGGGCTGCTGATGGAATTTCTGTTGTAGTGGTTGTTGGAACTACTGTTGTACTTAATTATACGATGGGAACTACACTCAATGGAATGACTTCCATTGGTGTCATTTTTTCATTTTCTTTCAATAATTTTTCCAACTCTATCTCCATTTCTCTGAGCTATGCGTTCTGCTGCATGATAAGCTTCAAACATTCTTCTTTCTCATTTTTTTCCTCAGCTACCTCTTTATCTTGTGAATCCTCTGTTGGTGGCGATTTCAATTTTTTTCTCAAAGATGCAATGTCAGCATTATTTTTCTTCAACATTTCCTCTGCTGATTTAACATTCGAGGGATCATACCCAATCTTGAGCACCAACTCCTATAAGGAATTCATTCTATTATCCTTTGCAAAAGAGGATATCTTCTCCAACTTCAATTGGGTCTGAACATTGCTTAAAGACACCTGTAACTTTGATGTTGTAGCGGAAGCATGTGCTAATGTGGAGAAAACCATTTGTCCAATCTGTCTGTGCAAGTCCATCTAATTAGCTGGATGTACTTGTTTGGTGTCAAAAATAATAGTTGACTTCTTGTAATCAGTGATTTCTTTGGGTTGAGGCACCTATTCTTGCAGAAATGTAAGATGAATTCTTCCTTTCTCTGTGTCAAATGATGACAATAGTCTGTGTTGTGTTGTGGAAGTTTTCTTCCAAAACTGGCAGTAGGTGTTATTGGTCAATGTCTGGTTCTTCTTTTTAATCATTTCATATTTTTCAAAAATGATTAGGGGTACAGAACCTTGTGAAGTTTGGGTAGTCACAGCTATTTCTCCTTCTTCTTCGAAGAAGAAGTTGGCACCACTTGTTGTCTTCTCTCAATCACTGTGGAAGAGTAGGGATCTTCCTCACCAGACATGTGAGTAGAATGAGTGGTTTTGGGTTTCTTGTTGTATACCCAGAATTCTTTTGTTGATACCTCAGTGATTGAAGGTGAATCATCATTTATTGGTATTTTTTCCTTGGGTTCCCTTGGAGTGGTAGTTAGTGAAATAGATACTGAAAGATATTCCTATGGCTCTATATCTACTAGAGTATTTACTTCCCATTCTGTCTGGTTCACATATTTTTTTATTTCTATCTCGAGGGTGTGGGCATAGGGTGAACTTTTGTTCCTAGATATCATCTTTGCAATGATACCACTGGGGTCATATCTCCAAATAAAACTAGTGCTAAATTTCATTTCCTTCAATAATTTGTCTACCTCTTCCCCAGCAGCTCGACTGTTGCAGATAAATGGGCCTATTTGTCCTTTGATCCTCATCTGTTGTTTTTTCTTTAGAGACACACAATGGGTGCCACATGAGTTTATCGTCTAATGAATATATTCCAGTGAAAATATTCGAATAGGCACATACTTAGGCAACTTGTATGGAGCTAGTTCGTACCCATACACTCTGATTGTTGTGTGATTCTGGTATAGAAACCAATCTCTAGTCTTTGCCAGATCTGAAAGGTGAAGAACTCTTTGAATTTCTTTATTTATTCTTGGCTCAGGTCCTCCGCTAAGCATGCCTACAACTGGATCATAAAACAATTCAATGAATTGTTTAAAAGTGAACTCAGTGGAGTTTCTCCTGAGCAGCGACGTCCATAATGTGATTGTTTGAGGTTTTCCTTCCTTATCCATCTTCTACATTGATAAAGAGAACCCGTCCTCCTGAAAAAAGATGAACATGTAAGTCAGGATGGATGAGTACCAGAACATGCCCTCTGTGGCGAACTATGAAAACTGCTCGCGAATGTTCTCCGCTAGGAAAGTGTTGTAGTCAAACTAAGTGGTGGATTTTTCCTCAGTAGAGAAAATGGAAAGAAAACCCAATATAGGCTCATCCACCCATGTGTCTGAAAAATAACCAAGAAGACAACAAAGTGATGAAATGACTTGGTTGCCCTTTTCTGAGAACAGGGAGGAAGGATAGGGGGGATTTGATTTGGGGAACTGAGCATCCTGTGGGAGGAAAAAATCAAATATCTGGGCTCTTTGAGGAGAAGATAATTTATGGTATAAATTTGTTATGACTTCGAGATTGAAAGAGGAGGCAGATTCATTTCTGGGTATCTGCACCATCTGATCAATGGCCTCTGGCATGATGAATAACAGATTTTCTCCTAATGATGAGACTATGTCCCTCTGGTCAGGAACGTAATGAGCCTGGCATTTGAGGAAAAATTCAGGTAAATGATGGACCTAGGAGAAAATATATAAAGGAATATTGGACTCCCAGATCTCGATTTCATCGCTCTGATCTAAGAAAGTGTCTTTGAGCCATGACTAAAAATCCGCGAAGTCAACTTCGCACCTTGTGTCCGATATTAGATGATATTTATCGGCCAATGGGATCTTATCAAGGTTGAAAGGAGATGGGAGGAAAGGATTTTCCCCAGCTTTTGCCTTCTTGGATTTTGGCGCCATTACTATGAAGAGTACCTACAATTCAAACAAAATGTTAGTGGTAATGGCTGTGGTTGGATGAGGCATTGCAGAGGTGGAGGAAAATGAATCTCTTGATATGCAGGGAATGTGAATGGAATGGGAGATGACTGAAACGGGGTTGAATTTGAGTGGACGGGTATCCGTTTGGGAAAACAAGGACAGGTCATATGCATAACAGGTATGTGGCCAGTCATAAATGGCCAACGAGTCATTTAGAGCATGAGAGTATAGGATGAAGGACATCTGAAGTGTACCTATGGTCGACGTGTGCACTGGTGATTGAAAGGAGAATGAGAAAGATATGACTTGTAACAGTTAGATGGATGGGACATCTTGACGGGGTCGTGACGTGGAA
>JZKD02S1888895.1:544445-556169 GCA_000966675.3 Picea glauca
GGGTTATAAAAACACTTCATCATCCAAAATCTTGCATTTTTCATCAATCATCATACATATTTATTGAAAAGAAGTTGTTTAACCTATGTCCTAACCTACATCATTTTCACCTTTATCCCAACTTAGACTGTTGGACTAAGCAAATGCTCTACCTAGGGGATATTTGACCAAGATTAGGCTATTTGTTCAAATTTATTCACTAACTAACCTATCATCTTGACTAAGATTAGAGAGTTTAGTCAAGCTTATTCACTAAGACTATCAACATCAATTCAAAAGGAATTGGCCATGCTTAGACTGTATGGATCAAGCCATTGTTATTGCATGGGGCTTTATTTAATTTATTTTATGCCCTTTTTTATTCTTTTCTCATTTTCTTTTCTTTTTTCTTTCTTTTCTTTTTTCTTTTTTCTTTCTTATTTAGGATGTAGTAATCTCTGCAAATCAAAAACACTGAAGGGAACAAAAATACAATCAACAGTTGATCCTATAAATTATAGGGTTATAACACTGTGAACGAAGATCGACGATGAGGAACATTGCATAGCGTGGAGAGTTTGAGACTCCCAAGCCCGAAGGGATAAGTGAATCTTAGTTGTCGATCAACAGGCACTACCCAATATCACAAGATCGACGGTCACACTTAATTGCAGGGATAGAAAGTTATTGGGTTTTAAAATTTTTAGAGAGGGCCGCAATCAAAACCATGGTATTGCCAAAGGGATACATGGAAGCTGGTAGTGAATTGCGGGGAGAAAAGCGATGTGGTCTCAAACCACTTTTGGTCACCCCACAATCATGTGCTGACATCAGGACATAGCCCAAGGTCACATATGGGAAGGGGTTAATGAGAGAGGAGCTAGTGCCTAAAACTTGATAGTTCAATAGCGCAAAGGAAGATGTTGTGGGGGTCATATAAACTGCACCAAAATATTGAAAGGGTATGTGTTAAATCTCAAGTGAGACCATTAAGGTTTTAGAGAGCCAATTTGGCTCAGAGAGTCTAATATTCTTGACTGATAGGTCACGCAGCCCCGTAGGAGAATAGAGGGGTTTGCATCATAAATCAGAGTAGCCTCCTACAACAAGGAAAATGGCTCGCCCGAGGCCAAATTCAACAGAAATTTCATCATCTTATGGGGGAACTCAAAGCAATGGAGACCATTTATTCCTAATGGAGGAGGATTTATCCAGGTGAATATCATTGGCCACCCACATGTTCCAGCTGGCTCACTTACATATTTCATCTTGGTAGTTTCAGATTTCATATTGGTAGTTTTTTCCTAGTCCTTGGATAGATCTTTCCAATAGGATATCGTGCGCCTAAAATGGAGATCATATGAAAACTTTACGACCCTGGGAAGTTGATGTACTAACTTACCCCAATGAGGCCCACATGACTTTTGGCGCTTCATCTCCTAGGGTTATGTTTTTGTATATATAGGGTTTTGGCCATGTTTGATGTAAAAAGGCCTTTGGAGCCTCATTGTACTCATGTTCTTGCAAATTAGCGTAGATTCCACATCGGTTCTCATAGATAAGCTTCCACCATTCTAGAAAGATTGTTTTAGTCCCCATTTTACAGTTTCAACATATTTCTTAATTAATAGAATTCAAGTTTTATTGTATCTATGTTATCATTCACTATGTCTATGTGTTAATATTATAAATCTTTATTTTCATTTTGTTCCACTCATAAATATGAATCAACCTCATTTCATGGTTAGGTATGAAATATAAGGAACAACACTTCTTGATGAATTATTGACTTGTAGAGTAGTTTTCTAGAAGGTAGGGTTTCTGCAATTATTTGAAATATTTCGAAGGTCATAATGTAGTAGTTACAAAGGTGTTTGAAGAAACATTTAATGGGAATACAACCACAGTTGGAGACATGAAATTCTCTTTGACATAAAAATTACTCTAAGAAGTCACAGGGCTAGAAAGAATAGGGGAAAATTGGTTAAAGTACTAAAGTTTAAAAGGAAAGGGTTGGACGAAATTATTAAGAAATACACATCAAAACCCTGATTAGATGAAAGGTTCATCCAGAACTCTGCTCGATCACCTTTGGAGGGATGTAATCTTCTTCATACAAAAATATTTTTCACGTGATGGAAGGTATAGTCTAATCTATATCTACCATGTTTGTTTGTTGCTTCATCTAAAATATAAAACAAAAATAATCAACATGCACTATTATCTATTGAAGAGTCTCAAGGAAATGACAATCATTGTGTGGAAAAATCCACCACATAAGAAAATACTTTTGTATCGATGTGGCCTAATTAAGTTAATTGTGTTGGATAAGTTGGAAAAGTTAAATCAAACATGGGATGAATTTCTTTCAAGAAACCAATTTCAGAAAATGGAGTTGTCTAATGAAGATTCTGAAAAAGAGGAATCAATTCCTCTAAAACCTAAATGAATTATTATAGGAAAGAAGAATAAACAGAAGCAAAAAAATGAGGGATTATAGAGACCTAAAGTATAAGGAAAATAGAATATTTGGAAGGAATATTCTCATACTTTTGAGAAATCTACAGTTAGATCAACTAGGACCAATCAGAAAAATAATAAAAAGGAGACACAAATTCCTGAGAACATTTTGACTGAGAAATTGAAGAAGGGAAATAAGAGAATTATAGAAGTGGACTCTGATTCCACCGATGAAGGGACTCCACCAAAAACAATGAAAAAGGTAAGGAGTTCAACATCTAAACATCTACTAGTTGAAATAGATAAGATAACAAGGGATATGGATTGAAAGGAACAAGAAAAAAGTTTGTTGAAGAAAACAAAGGAGGAGCAGGAGGACCAGGAGAACCAGGAAGACCAAGAAACTTTATCAAATTTGTTCAAAATGTGAATAAAAAATATTTCAATAAAAAATAACGAGGATGAACAAATGTTTGGTGAAACACACATTTTAGAATAATGACCTTTATCTGAATAAATTCCTTAACATAATGTTCCTAATGTAAATGAGGAAGAACAAACTATTGATACAGATACCATAGTTGATGAACTTAAAGCCAAATTGAGCAAAAAGAAAAGAGGAGAACAAAATTTAAAACAACCATATAGGAGTTGGAAACTTTGGACATGGTGGTTAAAGTAGAAAATAATAAGGTAGAATAACAGAGTGTTCAACTAAGGGGAAAGTATGATGAACTTAGGAGTAGATATAGAGCTCTTAATCAAAATGAAAGGAAATGGTATGCCCAAAATTTAAAATCCATCCAGCAGAATAAAAGGTTATTTGATCAAATAAAGAAGAACAAGATCAGAATAAAGGGACCTTTAAAAACAAATGTTTTAGAGCCAAAGGACAATTAAATAATCGAAGAAACACATTTTTAAATTTTTGAATCTGTTAGCACTCTGTAAATTTTGTCCGGCTGAATAGAAAAATGATAGAGGTAATTGTTTCAACTAGCTTTAGAGTTGAGGCACTAGCCTGCTCAAATCAGAGAGGGCTCTCATATCTCTAAGATAACATGAATCACATACTATGAAAGAACACAAAACTCATATCACCACCAGTTAGAATCTTTTTGTAAAGAGTCCAAAATCTTCCTTTGCATTTATGTATCCATTCTAGCCCCAAATTTTACAAAGTCTTCCTACACAGAGGGTAGGATCCTTGTTTCTCCATTCTTTCTATATCCTCGATATAATATATATATAGAGGAATTACTCATGGAATTCAAAACGTTTAGAGTTACCCATAATTCTAAATATAATGATAAGTTAAAAAAGGAGTGATTTATAATAATAGTTATCTTATTTTAAAGGGACCGTTAGGAATAAGTCTGTCATATCTGGGGCCCCTTTATTTGACCGCCATCTGTCCAAAATTTGTTGGAATGTAATTAATCCTACCTGAGAATTCATTTCATCTTGGTGATTTCCTCCTTCAGAGTGCTCAACCAAGCAAGTTGATTTTCTCCGACGCTCTCCATCATCTCAACTCTTATTTTTGTTCTTCGTTGTTTTCTCCGCTTCTTCTTCATTACTTGCTTGTAAATTTCATTTTCATGTTCATTGATGACTAGATCCATCATAACAGGGTTCAATATGACCCCCGAATATGATTCAGTTGTGGGTTCGGTATGAAATTTAGTTGCTAATATCTATGCAACCCACTTTTCTTTCTCACTTATTGATAAGCTTCACACATTGGTTGAAAACCCTATTGTACTGGATACTGTTCGATTGATTTTTTCAATGTCTTCCAATCTTCACATAGACCACTATTTTTGTCTCCCTTAACTCTATAGAACTTAGGAAATAGATCCAACTTGAGATTACCTCACTTATGCATGGGACGATGATTTCCTGGAGTAGGATAAAGCTACCCATTTCTACTTTGAATGATGAAATTTTGAGTTAGTTATACGATGGAGTTCACCTGACATGTCGGACGGGAGGTACCTGAACCAATGACATGAGGTGATTTGACTAGCCATCACCTCCCCCCACGAGTTGTTGATTTGACACATTAGACCACGTGACATCGGGGCTGTTGGGAAAATGCTTTCAGGAAAACTGCTTTTTGCCCCGATGCACTTCTAAGGGTACCACGCATCCACTACTAAAACCACAATGGTTTTCCTCGGTCCGCCCTCGCATAATTAACTTTCGTGCTAGTTCATCGCCCGACATGGGCCTCAACCGTTGATCTGGGCTACTTCAATATCAATGGTCAGTAGGACTGCTTCCTTCACGCTTCCACTATATTTTTCCACATCGCCCCTATATATGACCTAAGCCTCCAAATGACGCCATGTATCTACACTGATTTAGTCACCTGCTAAATTTAAACTTGGATTTGAAGCATAATCATCATGGTGATAATAGAATCAACAATTACCTGAAAATAATATGCATGAGGACATGCCATATCCTTTGTTTAAGGGATATGTTGGGTGTTATATTTGACTCCTTTTCCATCTCTATTTTCCCCCATTTTGACCCCAAAAACCGTTATTTTTTCCCACGTTTACCTAATTGATGGCGTAATGAGTGTGAATAAGGTAATAAGTTGTTAATTGAGATTAACTCTTTTTTTCTTCTCGAGAATAATTTTAAGAGATATTTTCCTTTGCAAAATTACATATAATCTAGTGATAACAGGAATTTACTATGTTTCATGAGATATTACAGGAATTACAGGTTGGAAAATCTCCACTCATTCTAAGGAAGAGTTTCCACTTGGAGATACTTCACTAATACTAAGATATGGTTATTTATCTATATTTTCATCGCCATTCCATTCAACACCCATAGGTCGATGATAGTCAATTTGAACAGACAATTATTACAGGAAATTTGTAGAGCTATTTGGAAATCCACCAATTCACTCACATATTTGGGGATTCAATGCTAGAAGCAAGGAGTGAGGATCATCTTATCAAGAAATAAAGGACCCAATCCAAAAGATCAAGAAAAATATATGTGAAATTCTCTAATGGAGATATGAACTATTTTCCTATAGTTCATTTTTTAAAACTGAGTGTAATGAGGAACACTTGATTTTCTTGTAATAGATACAAAATATACGAAACAAAGTATAGAGGAGTTAGTGAGAATGTTGTTACGAACCTGAAGACATATTGAAATTGTTGATATTTTCCTTGAAATGAATATAATGAAGTTTTGAGTTACCGTTATGAGTTTAATTAAAAGCATATCCAGGAGGGATCCCTGTTATGCATTGTATTTATCTTTAAGAATTGTGTGTTGGATGTGCTTCCTCTTAATTGATTTCATACTTGTTATTGTTTCTTACTCGTTTTAATTTCCTGTAGACGCATAATTTTAAATTACAGGCAATATTAATTTATGCATGGTGAGTAACTATTTAGGATGATGATGTAAAGAGAATCAAACAATTGAATGCTCTTCCATCTACTGCACTATACCAATAGTTTTCACGGAATATACTTGAATATTAAACTGAGTCTATAGGTTTTCTTACTTGCATATTTCATTTTAGTATTGGATAGATTGAGTTTATCTCTAGCATGTCTTTTACTCACATTTAGAAATATTCCTTTCTAATCTCAAAACCTATTTGGATGAGACCAAGTGAGTTGGTAAGAAAGTACACATAATTATTTCTTGCATTCTGAGTCCCTACCATTTTATGGTCAAGCCTAAGTGATTGAGAACATATGAATTAATTTTTTTATATGAGTTTTCCATTTTACTGTTTGATTTCCACTAGGAATCACTAGTTCCCCAACAACCACTTCCTTTTAAACAATATGACCCAACTACTCTACTTCTTATTTCCCAAAATCACATTTGGATCTTTCACATACCATTTATTTTTCTCAATAATTTGTAGGACTTTATCCACATGTTTAGTGTGGTATTCCCATGATTTACTATGGATGGGTATATCATCAAATAAAACCAACACAAAATTTCTAAGTTGGGGTCAAAAAAATTTGTTCATAAGTCTTTGAAAAGTAGAAGGAGAAATAATTGATCCAAAAGGAATGACCGAGAACTCATGGTGTCCTTCATGTGTTCTAAAATTTATTTTGGGAATGTCTTATTTTCTTAATATCATCTGGTGGTATCCCGATTTAAGATAAAAATTTGTAAAATAAGCCACTCCATGAAGCTCATCAATATTTATAATAGGTAATTTATCCTTGATAGTATTTTTTTAGATATTTTTAATCAAGATGCATCCTCCAAGATTTATCTTTTTTTCTCATGATAACTAATAAAGCTTAAAATGAAATCCTTCTTAGTTGAATAATACCTAAATACAATATGGCTTATACCTTTCTCTCAATATCTCTCTTTTGACTTTAAGGATATCTATAAGACTTTTTATTTGGAGGAGTACTTCTAGGTATTAGTTCAATTTGATGTTCATTATTTATAGATATATGTATCCCTTTAGTAATTTCTTGGAACACCCTATGACGCTTTTCCAATGTGTATTTAATTCCTCTCGAATATTTTATCTTCCTTCTTTACTTACATAGAATAAATTATAACAACAACTCCCCTACTACTCCCTTTTAAGATATTTTCCATTCTATGAGAGATGATGACCTAAGAAGTTGTGGATTTTAACCCTTTGAGTTCATATTGAATTCCTTCCAATTCAAATCTCATGAATATTTCCTTATAGTTTGTAGAAACTATACCTAATTTTCTCAACCACTCAATCCCTAGAAGATATCTATTCCTCTAATGGGAATGTCATATGTTGGGATTTCTAAGTTATAGTATCCCATACTAAGTTTAATGTTATGGCATTTTCCTACACAATCAATACTCCCCCTATTACCAACTAAAAATTGAAATTTGTCACTGGCTACAAAAACAAATTGAGGCTCTCTACTAATATTTTATTAATGAATTTATGGGTACTACATGAGTCAATAAGCACTATGACCTTTTTCTTCTTAATGTATATATTTGAATCATAAGGGTTTGAGGTGTCGAAAAACCTACCAATGCATGAACAAATATTTCACACATGTCAATGTTGTGCAAAATTTATTCATCTTTTTCCTCCTCTTTTAAATTCATAAGTTCTTCCTCATCCATTTGTATAGATTCCTCCATTTCATATTCATCATTATTATCCAGGGTGAGCAATTTGTTTCCTTAACATTTATGCCATTTTGACCATTTTCTATTACAAACAAAGCATAGTCCTTTTGTTCTTCTTTCATCCATTTCATTTTGTGATATTTAGGTAGGTTGAGGTAGAGTTTCCCTATGAGCCCCAAATAGATATATTGTTCTTGGATATGTTCCAATGGTACACATTTGTGTAGCCATATTCTTGGCCTATATATGATGAGAAAATTGCATAACATTTATAATATTTTCAAGATGTTTTAAGAAAATGTCAAATTTAATGTATTCTTTTAATCCACCCATATAAGATTCCAGTATATGTTCATCACTTACATTATCCACCCTTGTGGCCAACACCTAAAATTATGAATTATAATCTTCAATATCACCTAAGTTCTTGATTCTTGCCAATTGAATAAAGTACTCTTGCTCCCAAACTTTTCCCTATTGTTCTTCTAAGTCTCTTGTAAATAAACGCCAAATATAATTATAATAATGAGACTTCATTTTGACCACCCATTGATACCATTGATACTATTTTTTCCCAAAGTACACGGTTTCTAAGGAAATCCTTTTCTTATCATCCATTATATTATGTAATTCAAAGTATTGCTCTATTTGGTTTACCCATGTAAAAAAAAAAAAATCCATTTGTTATCTAAGCATCAAAAAAGTTATTGTTTCTTATTTTTTCTTATAAATCCAAAAAGTTTCTCAAGAAATAGGGGCCCTCCCTTATATTTTTTCAAATCCCTTTTATCATGTGAAAAGAACCTAAGTTTTTCTTGTGAAAAATTGAGACCTTTCTTCCTCCTTTACTTATCTTTTTCACTATCTCTTTGACTCACCGATATCAACGAAAGAGAAGTCTTCCTTGTCGATATGATAGAGAATATATTTCTTCCTCCGCTGTTACACCTGGTGTCAGTGGTTCACCTGTTTCTTTGTTGATGCTAAGGATGAGATAACTATTAGAATATAGAATATGGTGTGCTTGTTTTACCATTGACAATACCTTCGTCACCCAACCATAGGTCGAAGCCTCCTTTCGAGCACCTTAACCTTGACTGAGAATTCCTCTGGAAGAAAACCGTAGGCTAGATAGCCAAACAAAGAGTAGTGCATCAATCCCCAAGGATATTTCATCACAAAACACTGATCAGATAGTCCAAACCCTAGCCAAGAGATATTCAAGCCAATACTAAGAACTAGTTGTTGCTGCAGCTGCACCTGCAACCCTCCTCCAAACCTGCGCACCAGACTGCAACTCCAGTGCGCATCAACTGGGAAGATGTGATTCTAAGATGCTACAAATGAGAACTGGTGCCCTGTATTTATAGTAATCCTGCCAGTTTGTTGGGGCCGACTTCTCCTTATGGGTATGTGTATGTTCAGTATATTATTATTAATTATGGATGACTTCTTCTCTTGGAGGCTAATAACCTAATATAAATTATCTTCTTGAGATGACAAGGCTTCTAGGGTTATTATCCAACTCATTAGGGTTTCTCTTTATTTCTGAAGTCTTCTATTCTCATCAGGTTCACATGTGGGGGTAAATACCTCCCTCCTAGCTAGAGAGGTATTTACAGGTAATGGACTTGAGAACAAAATATACCATTTACCCGGTAGCATCAATATAGTCATCTAGACTATTTCATGACTAGATCATGAGCATCACCATCATCAGCTGTTGCATCATCTCTTGAAACCATACTTCATCTGAGTAGTTAGATATGATGCGGAATAAGTCACTCTCACCATAGAGTGATACAAGAGGAGTAAAAACTCTAAACTATTTTCCGTCTGGAAAATCTATGTTCATCATTCATCTGAATGATCATTATCTCCAATAAACTGCTAATAGTCTTCAAGGCAATTAGAATGAGGATAGAACACACCTGTGTCTATTCATAGTAGTTCATAACCATAATCTAGTGGTTTACTACCACATCAAGTAATACATAAGTACTTGATCAACAACGTATGGTTGTGAACGGTAAAACATATTCACCATAGTAGTCCTCATCTACTGTCATATAGTCTTCATAACAAACAGTTGAGAGCATCCTGCATAAAAACAATGTTATGATAAAAACTATAACATCTGGGCCAATCTTTCACTCATGTCTGTGAGATCTGAAAGAATGTCTTCCACCAATAGTAGTCTTCATCTGCATAGAAACAATGCTATGATAAAAACTGAATCATCTGGGCCAATATTTCACTCACGTCTGTGAGATCTGAAAGAGTGTCTTCCCTCAGTATAGAATATCAACAATAATCATCTGGGCCAATCTTTCACTCATGTTTGTGAGATCTGAAAGAATGTCTTCCCTCAATATAGAATATCAACAATGGGCTATCTGTAGATTCATTCTCTCCAGGTTACACTTTTTTTAAGTGTCGGAGGAATGGCCCAGGGTGAGAAATGGTCCAGGCTCAGAAATTAGAAATAATCCTTCTTCCTTGGTTGAGAAGAATGGGCTATCTGCCCCATTCTTCTCAACCAAGGAAGAAGGATTATTTCTAATTTCTGAGCCTGGACCATTTCTCACCCTGGGCCATTCCTCCAAGACTTAAAAAAAGTGTAACCTGGAGAGAATGAATCTGCCCTCGAGAAATGTTTGGACCATTCCTTACCCTGGGCCATTCCTCTAACACTAAACAAAGTGTAACCTGGAGGGAATGAGTCTTCCCTAAGGAATGAATGTCCTAGACTATTCCACACCCTAGGACATTCTTCCGACACTAAACAAAGTGTAACTTGGAGAGAATGTGATCCAGGGGATCAATTTTTGCTCAAAAATTCAAAGTGTTCGAAATTGCATCAAATCGAACGAGAGCGTAGGCCTCATCGTTATGAACCCAACGCAACTCATTTGGGTTCAAATGAACATTAGGAGTGAGAGATATCGTGTTCAGTTCAAAATGACAAGCAAGCCAAAAAAAAGGGACGTTGACTGTACAGTCCATACGGACGTTGATGTGGCAGGTCGTACGATAAGTGGTAGGCATCTATTGGGATAGTTGGCGTGTGACATGGTTTGTTGGCAGCGAATGGGATGGTGACACGTGGCCCAATCAATGGCCACCACATGTCACATGTTTATTGGATTAAAATCTTTGCACTTGGAAGGAGTCGACCCTGTGACCTCCGGGCAGGGTAAAGCCTTGGGAAAGGCCACCCAACTGGCATGCTTGTGCATGTTACTTAACCTATATATGCATTGTAATATATTTGAATTTGCAAAAATGTGTGTTGGGGTGTGAACCGGGTTGGGGCTAAGCCTCGGCCCATGGTTATATATATATACATTGCATACAACCAGTGATATGGGCGGTTAAACCCACGGTTATGTGTGTATTACATACAATCGGTGCTACAGGCGGTTAAACCCACCGTAATATATGCGCACGGTTTGACATAACATGTGACCAACGTGTATGCGCTCAGTTTAATCCATGGTTTTGTAAACGGTTTGAACTTTATCCCTGTTGTGTATTGTGCGCAGTCATGTGGTGACCATGTGCCCACGGGCCTTGGTAGTTAAAGGCCGACGTGTAACCGTTCGATAGTTTGGACCGGTAGTGCGGTTGCGCCCGATGCCAAGTTTTTATGCTTTAAAATGCGTGTGGGCTAGGTTGAGCCAACAAGGGTGTGTTTTGTAGATGCAGAGACAACAAGCTTGAAGGGGGGAATTCCAGGAAGCCTATCTTCTTCAATTTTTGGCCAAACGAGGTGCTGAAAAATCCCAGCTAGGGGTTTTTGGACGTTCTAAAGCCATTGGAGCAGTCTATTTGGCATTTTGGACATTGTAAAGAACATTTTTTAGAACTTTGAGCAAATAATACAAATGATCCATTGGAAGCTGGACCAGGAGATGTAGCCCAAGAGAGGGGTGAACTCCTTTATCATTTGTTGTGTTATGTGTTTTCTATTCACTAATTTTTTTGTTGTTTATATGCATCTTGAATGAGTAAATCTTATTAAATTTGTGTTTCAAATTTGATCCATTTGCATTTTAACACATAAATTTTACTTGCAAATAATTTCAAGAATACAAGTCTTCTTCATTTTTAGATCAAGTTGGTATCAAAGCATAG